>PVKB01004754.1:0-126019 GCA_004027205.1 Ctenodactylus gundi
GGCAGGGAAAGCAGATCACGGGAGCCAATCAGGAGAAGATCTGGGCGGAGGGCACAGACAGCCTCCTGGTGCTGGCCTTGAGCTCCTGACGTTCACGCCTGTGAGCTTGCCGCCCACGCCGGAGTTCCCGCGCGGACTGGGTGCCAGGGCTTCCACGCCGGGCCAGGACTCTCCTCGGACCTCCTTGTCACTCTGTCTCTCTCCCTTCCTCTCTCCTTCCCTCCTCCCCCTCTCTGCTTGCCCTGTAAGAAATCAGATGCCCATAGACACCCGCCATGATGAGCAGCTCAGGACCTGCGGGAACCGTGCAGCGTGCAAGGCCAGCCGGCAACCCGAAGCCAGCTGCACAAGGGACCTCGTATCCAAGGCGCCTGGCGAAGCTTCATCCATACCCGCGGCCAATGAAAACTGAGCTAACACAGGCTTTACTTTTTATTTTTATATTTTTGATCCTGAGGGTTGAACTCAGGACCTCACAGGGAGCTACGACCCCCCACTCCCCAACCCCTTTTAAAATCTGAGACCGTTAGGACCCCTTGTGTCCAGGTTGGGCTCAAACCTGTGGTTCTCCTTCCCCTCTCCATCCTCCTGAAGTACTGGGATTACAGGCATAAGCCCATGCCTGTCTAAATTTGTTCTTTGTAGCTGATAAATTCGGGGATCATTTATTGCACAGGAATATTAGAACTAACATAGCTATACAAACTATGGAACAGAGCACCTTTTTCCCCTTCCAAGCACACACCTACTCACACACTAAAATCCACGTAAAAAACGAAGAAACTCTGAAGAACGGTCAGCCCTTGCTGCGAATGGTCTCTACAGCGGGCTACTTGGGAACCCGCCCTGCGTCCCTCCCTCGGTCCCCCTGTCGCCCTCTCTTTCCACACCAAGGCGCCAGCCCAGACGTGTGCTCAGGCACACAAAGGACACATGAGAAATGTCTTGGCCGTGGGTGGAGCTGGGCAGAATTGAAAGTCTCATTGAGGAATTAAGGTTCTAGCAGTAAAGGCAAGAGAAACCCTGCAGCCAAAGATGGGGGACAACCCCCCGGAAACCAGCGCTACGGAGGAAAGGTGTAGCCCAACTAGAGAACAAAACACAAATGGTCTAACGATAGCTGACGGGATGGAAGAGACCTCATTGGGCTTCGACTCCGGAATGCCTCCCCTCCCGCATTCCCGTCGCGTGGAAGGAAAGCCACAGAGAAAGAAACCTAACAGCTGACGAAGACTGGTGGGGTCGTGCCAGCGAGGGGAGCCTGACCGCTCCTTGGGGCTCCTCCACTCTAGCGCCCTCACGGGTGGCATGGAAGACTCGGCTGTGACTGCCTGACAGGACGCTACAGGCGACTTCCCTGGAAGCACAAACAGACGGTGGGGTGTGGAAGAGGCGAGGATAGCTGCAGCGGGACACAGGCACCCCTCAAGGCAGGACTGTAGGTTCTGAGGGGTAAGACTGGGGTGGGGGTGTGGGGGGCGTGTAGGGTGGTGGCTCTTTATACACCGTCTTCTAACTGCGGAGCTCCACCTTGAGGCCTGTGGTTGTTTGCTACTCTCATTTTTTTCTTACACAATATGATGAAAAATTTAAAATACGAGTCTTATTACTTACAGACGTTCTCTATATTATTTATTATCTATATAGCCCAAGACAATTCCTCTTCACTCAAAAAAAAAATAGTGGGAGGAAATGAAAAACTGGCATGCTGCGGGATGGACACACCAACCTCAACCACAGACTTGTCTTTATGTATTTATATAATTTTAATTAAAAGGATTTAATAATTATCCCCATTTGATTTGCACACATAACAAAGCAAGAATGTGAAATTTGGCAGCCACCTGCTGATAGTCTCATAGCAGTGTAAAAGAATACAGGACATCACGTGTGTCGTTACTGGCACGTGGGGACGCCCCTCATTAAAATACATTGTATTTTCGAATGACCCCCATGGCAAGGATAGATTCCTTTGACATTTCCTAGGCTTTGTTGAGATCTGTCTGCGGGTAAGGATTCCATGCCGTTCCCCAAACTTCATTTAAGTCCTTGAATCCAATTAGTGCAACACCGCATGTCCCCCTGGTCCCCTCCTCCTCCGATCCTCTAATTCTTTGTACTCAGTTCCCATTTTAATTTGCCAGTGGAAATTGCATCGTTTCTACATGCTTCAACTTGTCAATGAGTGTCTCTTTTGAAAAAATGTTAGACACTTTTCCTGGCTCTCTCTGGCTTCCAGCAGTAGCCCACATCTAAATATCACACACACACACACAAAGCTTGGATTAAAGGCCTGTGCAGGCCCCAGTGTGGAGTGGGTCTGTAATGAATCTTAAGGCTTCCTGGCTGGCTTCCTAGACATTTCCCCCTGTTTATTCAACCTCCCAAAGGTGGCTAAGGATACTAAAATAACAAGACAAAAAAACACTCGAAAAGGTGACATCCTGACTCTTCAAAACAGGCCATCCAGTCTCAAAATTCTAACGTGTTGGCGGTTGACTGTGGCTCAGCCCCGCCCCAGCGAGCCGTGGCTATGCTCAACCCCGGGTACAGGCAAGCAAACATACCTGAGGCGCACAATCCTACGGCAGTAATAAGGCTGCCATGTTGGTTTTCATGATCACAGCAGGCTGGGAATTCAGAACAACACTAGTGGTCACCCCTTCTCATGTGGGGTGTGAGGCAGGTGGTGCATGAGCACGGTTCCTCCTCTACCCCAGAAACTACCCTGACCCCCACTCGATGGTACTCAGCTAAACCTCTGGAATATCAGCGTAGGCCCCCTGATCTGTCATCTGGGAGGCTAAGGTTCGCCACCCTGTGTATCTCTCCTTTCCACTGTAGGGACAACAGCTCCTGGAACTTCCACCCTGGCCTTACGTGAAGCACACACACAGCTGGAACTGAAAGGGGGGTTCTGGCCCTTGTGCATCACATCCGTGTCCTTCCTTTTTTCTTCAATGAGCATCAACCACGTCTTCAAAGTCTTCACGGATAAAGTAATCAGTTAGCCCCCACCGGCACACCGCATCTTAAACTCTGCAAACGCGGATCAAACCAGAACAACTCAGGATCAGGCAGCACACGACGCCTGCCTCAGTACCCAACTACGCGACTCTGATTTCAAAACAACTTCCTGAGACTCCCCTTGGCGTCAACCTGAGCGCTGGGTGCTACCCATACACAGATGAATGAGGCAAACGTCTCGACTTGAAGATGCCCGTTAGAAAGAAAACCAAAGGCTGCATATTCTGAGAGGTAGGTAGCTGTTTACGTATTGATGTACATGAATGCTTACCCACACGTCTGTTCAAAGTGCTACGGAAACAGACAACAGGCTCTACTTGGTGTCGTGTGGGGAAGCATCAAGTGAAGGGCCAGGCCTGAACTGTCTCATGCCACTCACATCCACAGGCTTTAGCATGGGTGGATGCAAAGTCCACTGTGAACAAGAGTGCCCACATAGATGCAACGCAGAGAGGGAGGAAAGAGAAGTGGTGCCCGCAAAGGGCAGCGTGCGCAGGGAGGGACAGGAGGCTACGGTTCCATGTCACGTGAGGAGTTACTCACGGCCAGCGCACCCGGGGCGAGGTTTACCCTTGGAGCTTCACGCATGCCGTCCTCCCCCCTCCCCCTCCCCCTTCCTCCCTCCCTCCCTTCCTTCCATCCTTCACGCTGGCTTCTTCCTCTCTTTCTAAGCAACGTATTCACACAGTGTAAAATACCAGGCCACACTGGTGAAGATGTACAAGGCGAGTAGCCATTAGATAAAACACAGACAACTCCAGTCGCAAATGTGATGAAGCCATGCCTGAAACCAAAATAAGCCCCCCCTACTTTGGCTACTTTGAACAGTGGGGGGCTCTCCATTCACCACAGGGCCAGTGCATCAGCTAGCTGTCCTGTCACGTCTGATCGTTTGCTCTGTTTTTTCTCTTGGGGTGCCACATTGCCTTAGTCTAAAATTATGACCAACTTCTAGTGAATGTCACATGTGCAAAAGTCAAACCCAGGAATGTCACTATGGAATTTGCAGTGATCTCAGTGGAGCCTCTATCATCACTGAAAGGAGGGCATTAGAAGCAGGAGAGTTCCACAGAAGGACAAAGTACATATTTCCTCCTTTTATATGAATGAAACTTACACCCCCTTTGGATCCACAGGACTTAACATCATCTTCCAGGTGAGTGCGTACCCTTGTGACGCATACTTGGGTGCAGCACCTGCAGAGGTTAAGTCGGGACATAAAGAAAACATGAAGGTGAATTTTCCTGAGGTACTCTACGTCCAAATGGGTACTGCCGAATTTTAGTGCTGAGATAAATTTCCTGAAGATCGCGAATAGCCTGAAGACTGCATGGCCCACCTGGCCACGTGCTGGTGAATCTCCACCTGACTACAGCTGTTATTCAGTTGTTATCGGAGCACTGGCTCACGTCAGTCTCTCCTATTTGATATCCGGTCATCACGTATGAATCTGGATTGCCTATAACAGGAACTCGTGCATGGAGCAAGAAGAAACGATTGGAGGAAGAAGCAGGGGAGGAGAAACACGAGCACCTACTGTGTGCCACATGCCAAGAACTTTATTCACATGCCTGCGTTCGCAATGTGTCTATCGGCTCATTCCTTACCCCATGTCTTCACTCGTCACTGGCGTTCCTCTAGGTGAGTCTTAGCGGCACAGCTGCACCCCATGAAAAGATGGAGTTGCTTTAGGTCCCCGCGTGTCTCCTCCATCCCGCTCAACTAGGAAACCCCCCAAAACAGGCAAAGGTTGCCATGGCCGCCCGCGACCCCGTTACAGATAGGCTGGATGATAACATCCATTACAGAAGAAACCGCACACACGCAACTTGGATTTTTTAAACACACCAAGGACAGAATGCGGCTCATTCCTGAGTCAGGGTTGTGTCTAGCACATTGTCAACACTTAGGAAAATAATGGAAGTGTGCGTGCTTGTTACTAAAGGCTAACTAAAATACCCTCTCGTCTTTAAATTCCTCATGCGTAAAAGTTTGCTCTTGATGATGAAGATGTTTGATAATTCAAAGGTCTGAGGAATGGCTCTGCCTTTAAGACCCTGAGTTGCCAGCTACACCACGCTACTGAGCAAAGCGTGCTGCTTGTGTCAAGTCCACAGAAGACGCTGGTGCCGTGTCCACACCGACACAGACAAAGAAAGGAGAGAGATCAAAGTGTTGCGGACGTGCAGCCAAGACACACCATGACAAAACACACACATGCAAACTGAGACACGCACTGCTGCTTTGGTTTCTTTTTATGATTATCACTTAGAACATTTATTGGAGAAGCTGTCTGGCTCATGGCAGTGATTTCTGCTGAAATTTTTATAGTGACTGGAGATGCTGAGAATCTGGTCGATGATACTTGACAAATGCCTTAAAAAGATGGACCAGTGACTTACTCCCCTCCTGAGCTTCCAGCCTAATCACATGGTTAGATTGTTTCTATGGCTGAGAAACTTTTTGCGGACTGGAGGAAAGTGGAGGTGGAGGAGTGCCGGGTGCAGAGGTGCAGGGGTAGAGGGGCGGAGTGAGGAGTGGAGGGGCACAGTGTGCAGCGGAGGAATTGGAGGGGCAGAAGGGAGAAGCGTGGAGTGCCGATGTGTGAAGCGGAGGAGTGAGGAGCAGAAGAACGTGGAGTGTCGAGTGTGATGTGGAGTGTGAGGCCTGAGGGCAGGAGGAGTGTGGAGGGAGGGAGGAAGGCAGGGGCCAGGTGCCCAGGTGCCATCCTGGTCGCCATCCCAGGCTTCCCCCCTTTATTAGAAATGCTTGGAAACATCAAGTGAAGGACATGCATACTTTATCATTTCCAAAAAAGCAGCATGACACCGGCGGGACAGTCACAGTTGAGGAGGCTGAGCGTGCAAGGTGAGGCTCCCTGAAGGGTGGCCATGTGCCAGGGCAGAGGACTCGTCACCCGGAAGTGTTCCGAGAAGCCGGCTGCCAACCCTCACCACATTTCTGTGCACGTTGAAAGGAACAATGATCCAAGCTACCGGCTTTGGATTCTATCTCCTCCCTAGACACACTTGGGGCGTAGAATTTGATTACACTTCTGATTTCATTAAGATACTCGTTGGGAGCCAGTGGAGCAGCCAGTGAGGGGCCGACGGGGTGGTCCCCGTGTCTCTTTTGTTCTTTCTCTTGGCTTCTTGTCCCCTCCCAAAGCAAGCGGCCTCTGCTGGCACCATCACTCGGGGACCAAGCACCTCTGAGCAGTGACGCTGTCACCAGATCCCTCTGTCCGTCTGAGCCATGCCTGCTGCCTCCTCAGAGGGAGCGCCTCTCTGGGTGCACACAGCCCTAGGGCCCAGCACCCCTCCGCTTCTTCTCTTACAGCTCGGATATCTCACCTATCTCACGTGGGTTTTGCCCATCTTTTCGCACCAGAACATCAGTCTTACACTGAGAAGTGCCGTGATTCTGGTGATGAGAATAATCCCAGGGTTACAGCAGCCACTCAGGAAACATGTGTGAAGGGGATGAATGGATTTGTTCAGGACTACCTTCGCCAGAGGCATCTCAGAGCCAGAGCTGCATCTACCCAGAGACTGCCGTTTCATCCAGAAAAACCTCCAGACCCTAAAGAAAATGCGTTGTGCAGAAATTTCTTTATATAAACCCATTAAAATGCACACACACTCTGGCACTCCTTTCTGTCAGTGATGAGAGAGAAATAGCCTTTTAAATGGCCGTTGCTTACTGCATTTTCAAATTACAACGAATTATCCTCCTCTTATGAGGCCCCATTACTTTCAGGAATTGTGCCTTTGTATATATTTTAAAATCTATGCACAAGTGTTTTTCTTTCCTACATGCTCTAAAGTTTACTGCAAAACTGTCCATTAGTTTAAGGGAATTCAGCAGAATCACAGGTCTAGAAAAATACATTATTTGTATCACCAGTTTTCCAATAATTCAGAGATGTTACCAGGAATACAAATAATTATAAGCGACATTATTATTGTTTAACAATAAAATCCACAGCTAAGGTTAATTAATATTTTTAGTAGAGAGAAAATTTTGCTCTTGAAAGTTACAAAATGTGTATTATTTGCTCTAAATGTATTTTTTTTGGTAGAAATATGTGTACAGAGCAGCGTGCACACACACTCTGGCACTTCTCTGTTTTTTGGACAAATGCTGCTCATTTTTCATGAATAGCTCCTAAGTCTCCAGAAAGTACCAGTCAGTCCCAATATCAAAGACTCTTCTCTTTCTTGAGCGCCAACTGGGCTTGCTTTGAAAAGCCACTGGGAATCGAGGGTGCCGGCTCCCACAGCATGGCTTGTGTGTGAACTAGGCATGTCTCTGATGACCGGATATCCGTCTTTGACAGCAGATGTGCTACTCCACCCTAAACCTGCTCCAATACCTTCAACTCAAGGTGATGAATTACTCTCCAGTTTCTTCCCCAGAGCTGCAGGGGATTGTCGTTCCAAACACCAGAGTCTCTCAGCACCTTAGTTTCTCTTTCTCAAGATTTTTGAACCAAGAAAAAGAAGGAGATGAGAAAACCATGGATTGTATGGAACAGGTGAAGGTCCCAGAACCAGTGTCTGCTCTGAATGTGAAGCACAGGGCTTAACAGTACTTATTCCTACTGAGTAGATTTTTTCTCTCAAAGGTAGGTTTACATTTGCTGGAAAAGCACAATGTGACGTAATTTACATACCTACTAAAATGAGTTACTTTCGAAAGTCCGAAATACTCTCAGTCATCACATCATAACACCAGCTATGCACGGGGAGGACCCTGGCCAGGGGGCGGCGAGGCCACCATTCGAGAAACTCGGGGGCTAAGTGAGGAAAAGCATCACCACTAGAATCTTCAGAATCATGAGAATCAATGATGCTTTAGAACCAAGGACAACTCAAGGGATTTCTAATACTTCACCCATGGAGAGCCACAGGCCAAAGACAGCCAAGGTCCGACCAACCCAGGTGAGCAAGAGCACAGGAAGCTTCTCACGCCGAACACTGGAAACCAGGCTGGGATGCTGTTCCCTTCTACTGCAGTCTAATAACCAGACGCTGCTGAGGATCCCAATTTTCTACAGGATGTAGATGGCTCATAAGGTATTATTGAAGGAAAAACACAGAAAAGATCATTAAAGGTGCTTCAAAAATATTCTAAAAGAATTGTCACGTCTTGATCTTACCAGAAGCAGCACCTCCCACTCTGGTACAGACTGGCAAACGAAAAACAGTGTTTTCCTTTCTCCTCAGTCACACAGAGGTTCCCTACACCACCAGGAGCTGCCGGATCTTGCAGAAGAGGGGAAACTGGGCGGGTAAAAGGCGTGTGTGACACCCCTCCCCGACAACGCCAGGCGGCAGTGGCAATCCCAAGGCACTCTGTGCCAGCAATTATGCCTGCAAATAATTGCTCTCTGCGTGTAACCTGTGGAAAGATTCTTGTAGGATACACGGGCCTTATGGAAACATGGAAGAAGTAAAAATTCTACGATGAGTTTTATAAACTTCGTGCAACCCTTATAAAACATTGTTCTATTGACACAGAAGAGGGCCCTTTGATTGGAAGGGCTGGTGCGTGATCCTGCTATCTCGTGGTAATCGTGTCTTTTTGAAGTAAATCAAGATGAATGTTGATCATCGCTCAGAAGCAAAACCTACTTTGATTTTTTCCTTTTAAAAGCGCATTTCCTTTTAAGTAAGACTCTAAACAGAATCTTACGGAGGATATTTTGATGAATACTCCTGTGTTCTTTGACTCTGTGCAAACCGAAATTCATTTCCCGCCCACTCCCTGCCCCACAGGATGGCTGGACGAACTTCATCTCCTCTATCTGAAATGAATCCAATTTAATTCCGCTTGACCAAAAATCTGCTTCTATAGTTCCGAAACATGCAATCACCTCCAGCCACACTGCCATTGTGGCTTAAGTGGAGCGGTGTGATCACAGAGGAAAACGCACTCTGATTGAGAAAACAGGACAGGAAGGCTTTTGAAAAATGAAATGATCCTTTTCAGTGCACAATTTGGTAAGGCAGTTGATACTAGCAGGCGGATCTGGCCATTACAGACCAAGTTTAGAGGAGGGATGAGGGATGCCAGACCAAATCTGTGTGAAATAATACACGTGAACATCCAGGGTCCTGGGATTAGCACGGTAAGCCACTGTTGTGTCTAAACTTACCATGCGGAGAGAAAGTCAAGCCAAGAAACCACTTTACATATTATGTATGCCAGAGACCTCTTTGTACTTAGAGAGCAATTTTAAAAACAATTGTAAAAAAAATTCACAACTTACTCTTTCTGTTACCGGAAATCCAACAATTTGCTTTCTTCTCTAATGGTTTCTCTCTCCTACTCAGGTGTGCTGAACTGTTACCCCTAATCATATACTTATCATTATAAAACATTTAGAACAATAGTGGCCAACTTAAAAATTGTTATTACGCATGAATAGTCATAACAATAACAATCGGATATTTGTAACACATTAATCAAAATTATTTAATCACCATTAATGGTCTATTTAAAGATTTAAGGTGCCCATTATTAAATGAACTTAGTAATCTTTTATTTGAGCCAATACCTCTTCCAATGAACCAAGTAATCACTAATTGATTAGCTCATCTACTGCATAAACCGCTGCTCTCATTAAACACGTGGTAGCTTATGATTAAAAAAAACTTTACTTTGGCTATTAACAGCAGTTCACGAGTTTGCTTTTACATTGATATTATAAAACACATAAATTTTAATTTCTTCATATATTTCTTTTCAATGAAGCATTTATTTCATATATTTAAAAATATTCTTCACATTTAGCTGATACTAGTTGATAAAACACATTAAAATAAAATAATGCCAGGCTTTTTTTTTTTTTTTGAGATGCATCTGTTTTACCCAGGAACTTGGCAACCACAATTTCATCCACATGAAGCAACACCGGTAAGGAAAATACCTATTTCACGTTACATACACAGACATATTTCTAATTTTGGATGTTATGAGATGTTCTCTTATGAGTTGTTTCATACAAAAGGAAATATTAAAGGAAGTCAGTTCTTTTGTGTTCTGCTTCTCCTGTATCAGATTCACTTTAAAAACTTGCTTAGCACGAAATGTCAAGAACAATAACAAACCCTCAACGAAATATTAGAAAAAATTAAATTGTACAGCTAGATGAGGATATTACGGAAGCCAGCCTGATAAATATTCCTGCCTAAAGTTACAAGTCTTTACCCAAGGGGCTAAGTATTACGATATTATCAACAATCCTATAAATCAAATACAGTAGAAAAAGTTGACAAACAGGGGCACTCTAAACAACTCTTCCTACTGAAATGAATGAATATCCCGAGACAGCAGAAGATTGTGATTGCTATACCGACACCTTTCCGTTCCGTGCCCACAGCTGTGTCTCACCCACGCACGGAGTGCTCAGTACGGACCCAGCAACATCCTGTGAGACAGCCCACTTCACTTGGTGGCCACATACAAACAGGACAAAGTGTGTGTGTGTGAGTGTGCATGTGTGTGTGTGTACGTGTGTGTGGAGGGGGTTGCAGGAGAAACAGACCTTTGCAGCACTGCCACCCATTTGACAGCAGATATCTAACTTATGTGGTGAAGGTCATTTCTCGCCTCCTAGGACAGTTCACCTTTCTCCACTGTATTTCCGCCACCCCTTCCTACTTACATGGAAAAGTAGAATCCACTTTTTTCTTTTCTCTGGAAAACATATATCAACTGGCAGATAGAGATATAAGTCCTACAAACTCTGTGCAATCAAAATGTGCTCTGTTTTTAATACCATTCTTTCCAAATCAGACAGTCAGCTTGTTTCAAACACTTGAAGAAAAAAATGATTTTCGGGATAACTGTTTCCCTCCATGCCCCTTCAGGATGTCATTTTCTAGAGGAATAAGGATTGTGGGTTTGGAAAAGTTTGTTTTATAACACCTGCCGAATACATGCACCAAGAGAGTGGACAACATGAAACAATACTGGACCAAGGAAAACACACACTTCTGAGAACATGAACGACTGAACCGGTGCCACGGCTGTCCAGAGAACCCCATGGCACTTCACGGCCTTTCAAAAGCACCAGGCAACTCTTCGCACAAGTCATCCGCACTGACAGAATCCACTGACGCAATTCATCAGCATCTAATATGTACATGGCAATCAATGCATCCATCTTGACTGAATCGACACACCTCCATGCCACACCAGTGCCACATGTAAAAATCCCACCTTCCTTCTGCAGTGCTGGGGCTGAACCCCCCGGGCCTCTCACATGCTAGGCAAGTGCTCTAACCATCGAGGGGCACTCCTAGTCCTACTGGATCTATTTTACAGAAATTTCAGACACAAGATTGAATCAGCTCATTAAAACAAGGCCTAGGTGAGAGGAAATTGTCAAATACTGTACAAACTATCTCATCTTAGCCGAACATAGCTCTTAAAGAGCATATTTGATGCCTTTGAAGCGTTTTGCTCCTAAATAATAAAAGAGGAGATTGAACGTTCCCTGCAAGGCCATGTGCCTGCCAACTCAGAACATCAGACTTCCGCACACAGTAAGAGTATCACAGCCATAGCTTTTTAACACCCAGCTGCTTTTGTCTCATTTTGATGGCGTGCTGAGCTTACACAAACAAACCCTTCAAGGACATCACCGATACAAACTGCTCACAAAAGTTACAAAGCAGAAATCGCGAAAGTGGCAGGCAGTCCTCTCAAGCTGGCCTCGTCCAGGGCCGTTCTCTCAGGACTCTTAGCCTGCAGCTAACACACCAGCACACCCCACACCTTCTACGCAAAGTCCACAATCCTCTAAGCAGTCACACACACTCACTTCACATTCAAACCAAACGCGGTACGTTAAGGAAGCCTCACGAGGCGCAGAGAGCCCGGGGAGAAAAACCATCTCGTCTCAGTGAAGACAACTGCAGAAGATCCAGCTTTCCCAACGTGGGTCCCAGGGCAGGGGCGCCACGTGCCCGCTCACCTGGCTGACAGGCTCCCTCGTGGGCGGCTTCCCTCTGTGAGGTGTGCTGGTGGCCAGGGTCGTGGTGGTCTCCATGATGGAGGTGGACATCTCCGACTGCATGGCAGTGGCGGTGGACTCGGTGGTCATGGAGGAAGGCACTTCGCCAACCAGCCTCACGTTCCCCACTATGGCGATGTTGGCGTCGTTCTCGGCCGCCATGTTCAGCACCTTCAAGCCATTGTAGTACAGCCCCGAGAGCTGGCCCTGGAAGGGCTGGCCCTGCTCTTTCCCGCCAATTATTATGGTGGCTTGGCTATTGAAGATTGTGAGCTGACGCCCTGAAAAGATAACATTACATACATGCAAAAATGTTGATTGTGAACTCCACATTCCACAAAAGGATGACAAAACAGATCTTTCATGGGGTGGATATGAAGCAATAAACTAAGAGAGGCGTTGGACTCATAATTCATTGCTGGTAAATGAGGTGTCCATGAAATGCGTAATTATCGGCAAATACTTGTAAACTCTCGACTTATAGTAAATGTAGTGCTTTTGCTAAAAGACCAATCAAAGATAGGAATTTCAATTCGAGTTTTGGTGAGCCCCTTCCCCTTTTCCCTCACGATCATACACTGTTGGTTTCGAGTCGGAATTGTCAAATTTCAAAAGCGTGACAAAGCTAACATTTCTGGTGTTTGTCACCCTAAAATTACCTCTGACAGGAAACTAATCTACACAAAGTCTAATGTTAAATTTTTAATGGTAAAATTTTCATAAGTAGCATAATTTCCATATGTCTCTATAATCTGTTCCTTAGAAACGTTTCGCTCTTTTTTTTGAAGGCAATGGTCCATTGTTATCTGAATTATTCTATTTTTTCCAGCAATCACACCGCCAAGAAATGCATACTTTACACTGAGTATGTCAGGGTCAAAATAAAAAACAAACCAAAAATTCCAAAACTATTGTTCTGATTGGCTTTCAGCAAGTCTATCAAAACAAAACAAAATGGAAAAAAAAAGAGCTTCGGATGTGAAAAGCGGCTTCAGGAATGACACACAAACCGATGGAGAAATGAGGGCACCCTCGCATCCAACAGCAATCCGCACCGACACGCCCAGCGCCTCACACTGAGGGTCCACACTTAGCGTATGGCTCTCTGCCCACAGGAAGCATGCACACAACTTTGAGTTCAGTTTTAATGAGGGCTCGTTCCCCAATGCTCAGAAGGTTACCAGCGTTAAAGGGACTTTGTTTCGGCTGGCAAGCCATGTTGCCCACTATTTAAGATGCCTAAAGTTTAAACAAAGAGTTTTTTGCTTGTTTGTTTGTTGCTTCTTTTTCAGGACCGTGATAGAGATATCAGAACTACACATATTTTAGTTAATAATTTAGAGTCTGGAACATGTCATATAATCTACGAATGATTTATCACTTTGGGTTAATGCTTGCTCTGAGTACCTTCATAGATTGTTAGTGGATTATATTTAACAGTCCCTTTAACTTTAAGTTAACTGGGTAAGATTATTAAACAGCTGGCATGTCTTAAAAATGTAGAGAAATTATTATACAAGGTATGCAAATATTACTATCTACATTTTACTGTTTTAAATCTGCTTTTAATTTAGTTTTACGGAAAATTTATTTTTTATGTTTATTAGTGTTACAATGAAGTACTACTTGGTTATGTTCAAATTATCTTTTTTATTGGAAGTTTTCATCAATGGTTTTTACCTTTGTCGAGTAGCCACTCATCAACTACTCGACCAAGTCGATATGGAATTCGCTGTCTAGCAATCGCCAGGCGTTCGTTATCATTGCTTCCTTTAAAGTTTAAAGAGACATTTCATTGGTTAAAAGCTGGAAGGTCAAAGGTTAAAAGTTAATACTTAAAAGCTTGAGCGATACAGTTGCCACATGATTTTTTTTGAAATTTGGAATTTTAAAAAAGCTCTACCTAGAACACTTCATTGTTCAGACTTGTCATTCATTCATTTATTTTATTTTAGCAAACAAAATTATTCCTATGTTAATTGAAAATTAGAAATCTGCATTTGAGCTAGGTTATTAAACTTATGTTATAGACAGACCCGAACAACCCATTTAAACAGCATAGAATAGCTTTACCAAAAAATATGACCGTTGACGTCAGGGTTTTGTCTTTTTGATGTTTCTTATTAACTAGTTAAACATGTTCACTTGATACAGGTTTAAGTTTTCAAAATACATTCAAGTTCTTAGTCCAGATTAGTAATTTATGAACCAAACTTAACACCATCTTTGGCACACTGAAGCGTCTAAAAGAGCCTCACACACTTCATTTCCTACTCAGAAAATGAATTTTCTTTTTTCCTTCATTTAGAAAAACCATAAAGTCCAAGCAGTTCTGGCTCATTCCACATAAATTGGCTTTATGAGTTGCTTGGACATCATGAGAGATTGCATCTTGCATCAGGCAAATATGTGTCAGGAAAAGGCTTTGACAAAAGTGACTTCATTTGAGTGTCCTTTGGATCCATTTGAAGTTCAGTATGCTAAAGTATAAAACATTTGAAAAAATTATATGTATGGTTTTTATATGCTCAATTATATCCTTTTTAGTATTCTGAAAAAAGACATGAGAGCTTATGGGGCAAATACGAGCTGTACACAACATCCACTTTCCATAGATCTGAGCTACATGAGGGACTAGCTTCTTGGAATAATAAAAAACACCCTGTCCGCTAGAAACAATGTCTAACTTGACCTTGAAGAATGTCTACAAACAAGCAAGTGCTTTCTGGACCTACTATAAAGTGCTTAGGCAGAATCTGGATCACCTTGTCAATGCTGAACTGAGTATACTGCAAGAATTTCTTTCTTTTCTTTTTTTAAAAAAAATTACCTTGACAAAGTCTCATTCTGCAATCTGCAATCTGCACTGAACTTGAACTCACTATGTAGCCCAGGTGCTAGAGTTTTTCTATTCCATAATAATTAACCAAAATAGAATTTTGAGCTAAGACAGTTTGCAATAAGTGACATGGGGACCAAGAGGTAAAAGAAACTTTAGAGGGTAGCAATATTTACATCAGAAAGACTGAAGCATTTTCCTAAGGAAGAAAATAAATATGTATGTTTTTCCTCAAATTTAAAATAGTTTCTGGGTATTTTTACGTTCTTGTGCTAGCCTTATAAAACACTACACTTAACACACTAAACTAATCTCAGTACTGGTTTTATATTTTTGGAGAAATTGCCAAATCACTGACTTTTTAGAACTTAACAATTTTCCATTTAAACGTGTATATAACTGAAAATATTTACCATATTAAATTTAATTTAAAATGTAAATATTAAAGTAAACCAAACCTAAATTTAATGAAAATACTGACATGCATTTCTTCGTGTGCTGTAATCACTACAGTGTCATAAAATAGTGTTGTAGTGTGGGGATATATTTTTGGTAAGATAGTATTTTGTAAAAAATGCAGATACTAATGCTATAAAATTGCAACTTCAATCTCTGTTTTGAAATATGTACATAATTTGTGTATAAATGTGTTTGTGCACTTTCGTGTATGTGTGCTTTAAAGCTATGCTAAAGTTTAATATTGGTTTTCCTAGAGCAGGTGATTACTGTTAAAATTATGTGTTTTGTCCTAACATGGGACTTGTATGTGTATTACACATGCATAATTTGAAAAGCAAGCATGAAATATTTCTCAAAACCCTGTAGTCTTTGCTGGTGGGCTTACTGGCCATCCATGCTCCTACTACTGGGCACTGGTACAACTGGTACAACTCCCAAGGACCACGTGATTGGGCGGCCCCTGTGCTGTCTTCCATGCTAGCCTTCCATCACTAGGAATCACGCATGTTCCCCCAGAAAGCATCCAAACCTGGGCCCCAAATCCTCCCCGCCAGTTACCCTCACAGTGTATGTGTGTGTGTGTGTGTGTGTGTGTGTGTGTGTGTGTGTGTGTGTGCATGCATGTGTTGGGGGAAAGTCTAGGGATCAAGCCCACTGTGGCCTTGGCCCTGAGCTACACCCCCCCACCCATTTATTTCAAAACAAGGTCTTGCTAAGTTGCCCAGGCTGGGTTCTAATTTGCCATCCTCCCACTAAAAGCTCTGCCCTGCTGCAGTCTCCCTGTGACCCTCTGAAGTCAGTCGCAGTTCTGTACACGTCAGTCACTTTCTGATCACATCACTGGTAGGGCCCTTTCCCCACCTCCAGTCTCAGGACTGTCCTGCGGAGGCTGAGGACACCCATGGTCTGGTCCCTCCCGACCTCCTCTCCCCGTCTCCTGGCCACCATCGACTGACTCTTCTACATCTTGCCCCACAACGCACCCTTCAGTTCCTCCAAAGCTCTTCTGTCTCTTCTCTTGTCCCTTGAATCTGTCATTTCCTTTTATTTGAAATGTTCCTTAGCTTCTACCTTGAGCCCCTCTCTCTTAGCCAACCATTAGCCATCAATGAGTAGAAACAGGAGTAGGAGGCTCCTACCCACACAGTCAAGTTTCTTTTCCTAATGCCTAGGGAAATTCAGCATTAATTAAACATCATCTATTTCAACTAGAAATTCCTTTCAGCCATCCAAGAACCTAGCTCATTATTTGTTTAATATCTTCCTCATTCCACAAAATATGCAATCATAGTTATTACGAGTAGGGGAACATTTGAGGAACCATTCTAAGTCATCCAAGCATAGAAAAATGAAAGTGTTGGGCATACCTTTGCTTAACTTTGGCATCTAAACTATCTGAATACTTACTTGCGTGCAAATTGCCCTCATACTTTTCACTGGCACTAACTGAGAAAGTAATATAACTGACACGGCATAATTTATGCCACAAGTGACTTGAAAACACTGGATGTGATTCAGGTAAAGGCAAAAACACCAGCATTGCACATTCTCAGGGCGCCTCCCTGTGGACCTCCACTCCCACACCCGGAGAGCTGCAGCTTTGACCCAGAGGGTGCCCCTCTTACCCTCAGACCTCGGTTTCTAAATAAAGACACGTTCTGCCGAAACCAACAAGCAAATGTACCAAAAAATGGCACAGCCAATGAACAACAGGGGTTTCCTGGCAAGAAAATGACAATGAGAAGGAGATTTAGATATAAGAGCATGGGGAAAGGGGGAAAAGGGGAGACCGGGGGGCAGGGACGATGCAGGGCCTTGCGCGTGCCACGCTGGCACAACAGAGAACTTTGGGGAAGAAAAGAAGGAAGAGCAGGCAGGAGAGACAGGTGTTCAAACACACGATGACTCACACTAAGGAAAAACAAGATAGCTGAGCAAAGGGGTCATGTTCTCCCATGGTCCCCAGACGCTGAGCGCCGGGTAATTCAAATCCACCTGCCTCAGCCTCTCAAGAGCTGGAATTACAGGCGTGCGCCACCATGCTAGCTTTATGTGGTGCTGGGGAATCAAACCCAGGGCCTTGTGCCCTCTAGGCAGGCTCTCTAACTGCTGAGCCATTCCTCCAGCCTTTGTTTACTTCAATTTACTCTATGTCTACTTCATTCTCTAAATTTTGCTGCTTCTTAAGAAATAAAAAGAACATATTCTGCAGAGAAATTATAAACAAAAGCACTATTAACTAAATGAAAACACAGATAAATAGAATAAATAATAAATAAAACAGAGTCTTGCTTTTGAGGCAGGTTCTGCATAGGTTGCCATAGCCAGACTTAGACTGCTGAGCTCAAGGGACCTTCCTGTCTCAGCTTCCTGGAATACATGGGACTGAAACAGGTATAGGCCACTGTGTCATTTCAACAGATAATTCCAACCCCCTAGTTTAAGAAGTACAAAAGAGTTCATATTGTTTAGGATTAACAGGCCCAATGGCCTATATATCGCCTTCAATCTCATAATTTTTATTGGAAAGCATCATATAGGAAGTGGTAATTGAAGTATTTTTAAGTGATTTCTCAAAATGCAACTTATTAAAATTAAAGGAAATATTTACTTATAAAATATCATCCAGCATATTATAAAGTTCACTAATGGTATTCAATCTTGTCCACATGCAATGTACATCTATGACTCTTTGACCTGCGGGCTGAAATTTTTTTTGCCCTTGATATATTTGAATGCCATAATGAAAAAATTTTAAAGGAAATGTTAGTACTTACGTATGTACATTAACTATATTATAGATTTTATGTGTGGCCCCAAATAGTTCCTCTTCGCTCAAAGAGAACAAAAAACAAAAACAAAAGCTGCAGGCTTCGGGTTGGACACATCCGAATCCCAGACCTTGCTGTGAAATTTAAAGGGCATAAAACAACCCACTTGATGAACAAGGTTCAAAGACAAATGTAATTTCCTGTGGGCTCCCATCTCTTTCTGGGAAGGCATGGTACCTAACAGCCATCAAGCTAGCGCCCAGGAACACGACTTCTGTAAACAGCAAAAGAAGCAGATGTCAGCTCGCAGAACCCACTTGAGAATTCAAACGGAACCAGAGGCGAGTCTTTGGGGAAGACGCTCCCATCTCCCCGTATTCTAAATCGAAAGAAAAAACAGAGTGCTAACGATCCGCTTCTAAACCACCCATTCACTTTTTATTATTAAAAGGTTCAAGAATAATTTCACCTCTTTTTCATTAAATTGTAAGACTCGATAGCAAGCAGTTGAGCGCACGGTTTGGAAGTATGAAAACTGAGCTTCCCTTTGAATAGTTCAAAGTAATTTTTTCACACTTTCCTTCCCCTGATACAGCCAGGGCGGGAATTTTCCTGATTTCTTTTCTCTTTCCTCTGGTTACTTTTGTAGGGTTTCTGTTGTGTGGATTCAAGCTCCTGGGCTTCCACCGAAAACATCATCAGTGATGCCTGTGACTCCACCAAAGGGATTTTCAAGCACAGAAAAAGTTTGTAAAGTTTGCCTTCGTTTTCTTTTGCACTGCTGAACGATTCATACTTTTGACAGGAGGGAAACCTCCCTCCCCTGCCGACCTGCAGTTGTGTCACCTTCACCCTTGGGTGGGGGAAGTTTTAGCGGGAGCCATCGCTCAGGCGTGAGGTACCGAAGGGAATGGTCCCAGGAGACAGAGTAAAGAGAAATAGCAGGCCATTTCCACTTGTAAGGCAACAGATCTAGTTTCCATCACATCCTGGGTAGGTTCGTTTCCTGAGTTCCCATAACCTTGCGAAGTTGAAACGCTCAAGTCTGACTCTGATGAAATGGTGTTCAGAGGGGGTAACGGGGGTGTGGCTAAAGAAAGGTCACGGATGGGGTCACATCACGGTTCTCGCAAAAGAGGCCGCCATGGCTCACGTGTTCCTTCCAGTGTGCGAGGAACACAGCCCGGAAGTCAGGCCCTCCTCCGACGCTGCATCTACCGGTTTCTTCCACTTGGGCTTCCTGGATTCTCAATGGTGAGACATTTCCCACCAAATTTCTGGTGCTTTATTGTAGCATTCCACACAGACTTTGAAACCATCTAACTAAAGATACCTGGTAACTGTTCAATAATCTTACAGGAGTCAGCAGACTTCAAGGGGCACAAAGTAATTTCAGAAACTTACGATAAAGAGCGAGGACCAATGAAACTCAAATCCTTGACTTGGAGTTAAATTTCACGGTGGGACTCAGAGAACAAATGGAAATGACATTTAGAGTGCGATTTTGCCCCCCTTGGTCAGCCGGGATCAATTATAGGAACATCACTGATGTTTAGATCTTTCCCCATCCACTTTAAATATTCACCTTTCTGTGACTTCTCCTTGCAAAAAAACAAAACAAAGAAACAAAAACAAAACAAAACAAAAAAACCACAAAAAACAAAAAACCAGCTGCCCATATGACATAGTAATATCTTTGGGAAAATAAAAAGAAAAGCAATGCCATGAACCAAATATTTGTCCAGAAAAAATATGAAAGTAACAAAGAAACAATAATAAAAAAAAGAGAAAGATTTGCCGCGTTTTGAGGCTGCTTGTTTCCTGTGTTTCAAAATGGAGAAAGGAAACACAAGAGTTCTGAAAACTGCACATACTTTACGACTGGGCATCTGTTTTTAGACCTTCCGATTTTATAGGACAAGTTGACATTTGAATGTGGTGAGGTCCATAAGGCAACAGAAAAGTCGAACACAGCGTTGTGAAAATACTTCTGAAAGCAATATTCCCACATAACTTCTAACTAAATGCTACGTGTAAGGCTGCTACGTAGACCAAAGAAACGCAGCAAAGGCTAACCGCGGGTAATATTCCAAGTGCCAGGGTGCGGGGCATCACTGACACCGCCCGGAAACTAAGTTTTGAAGAGATAAGGCTATTTCAGTGAAAGTCTTTTTCTTATGCAACTTTATTCCCACATTGTTACAATACGCATACAACAAATTCAAACACTTCTTTGGCTCCTGTCGTCCTGTCTAGCTCCACTTTGGACACATTTAAATTCTTTGAACTCTCACCATGATGTCTTTTCAGTTCCTTGAGTTCAACTAGTCCACCTAGAACACGCCCTTCTCCCTGTCAACACTTCCTGCCTACGCGCCCCGTCTGTCCCCACCCCCACACGGACACAAAGTGGGGCTAACTTTTCTCACCTTTAATATTAGCTGATATGCTTCTCAAGGAAGTGCTGCTATTTCCCCTATGCTCCCAAAACTGAAGTTTCATTGCCTGATAATACAGTGGTATTTGCTGTTCAAGATTTACAAACAAGGGTTGGGGCTTGTTTACTATCCTGGCGTCCCTTCCCAGTGCCACAAAAAAAGAAAGAAAAAACTTTACGAAGAAGCAGAAATTGCCATTCGTGTGTGTGTGTGTGTGTGTGTGTGTGTGTACTAGGACTCACTAATTATACTCCTGTTACCAGTTACAATTTTGGTTTTGGAATAAACAATACGTTGTATAAGTCCTTTAAATAGAATGTTTCATGCATAAATATTAAATACAGGCTAATGATACATAGAATCTGGTAGGCTGTACCATACAGCATACACATTAGCCAAAAAATCATTTAAATTAAAAAAATTTTCTCTAATTGCATCTAATGTTGATGGTTGGTTTGGGCAGGGAGATTTCTGATCCAATTCCTTAATGTACGGTGTCAGAGAAGGACAATCTTGGACTCAGTGGACCTTTTCGCAGATACATCACGGCCAGGACCATGTTTTCCAACCAGTGTTAGTGGTGAGTTCTTTAAAGTACATTGACATATAGACTCTCTGAGCAGCTCTTGCTTCTGAAGTCCATCAATAAATACATCAATGTCCTGGGAGGAAAAGTGCTTCCCCGTGGCTGGGACAAAAGTGAAATGCTGTCGGGACTTCCCGTATCAGATGGCTGAAGGGATGGATCTTCTGGTGTGTGTGAGCTGACAGCCAGGCAGGGACTTGGGTTCTCTTCTCACCTTTGAAGACCTCATTAATGAAGGCCCCCCGCACCCTGGGATCTAAAGGATCTTGTTTTCTGCCAACAGGACCACACCAGTCGGTTGGCCTAATGCTAACTTTCGTGTTTCCCAGAAAATCTAGTTTGCCAATATGGAGATGGTGAGTAAGCAAATGAGCCCTGAGGTCCGAGGGGCCACCAAAAAAAGGACAATCGTGTGTCCAGTGCCTTCGTATATTTTTTGCACTGACTGCTTGCATATATAGACTATTTCATTTAATCCTGAGACGGGTTCTAGACTCTAAGCACATTTTATTTTATAGATGGGGAAGTGGGGGCTCCAGGAGACACAGACAGTGAAAGGAGGGACAGCTAGGACACAGGCATCTCAGGCCAAAGCTGTCCCACGGGGGCACCGCAATGCCAATGCCGCACCTGGCCCGAGCCACAGAGGCCTAGCCCCTGCTCCTCGGGGCTCACCGCTCTCTCCTGCACAGCAGAATCGCCATGTCTTCTCTGCATGGGGTGGGGCAGGGCTGGAGGAACAGGAGAGAGGTTAGAGCACTTGCCTAGCAAGCACAAGACCCTGATTCAATTTCCCAGCACCACATAAGCTGGGTGTGGTGGTGCATGTGTATAATCCCAGCCCTTGCGGGGCCGAAGCAGGAGGATTATGGTAAGTTTCAGGCCAGCCTGAGCTACGTAGTGAGGTTAGGTCCATCCTGGACTGCAGAGCAAGACTCTATCTCAAAAAAAAGTAAGCGTGCGGCGATACTGTCTCATGGGCACTGCAGTCAGCAACCTGCCCCACATCTCGGAAGACCCAAGAGGAGACTATTTTTATCATACAGATCAAGGTGGTGAAAGCAGAGGTACCTAAGGTGATCAAAGACCTATCACTATAGTCGGAAAACCATCCAGGAGAACCTCAGTCTCCTCCCTCTGTAAGGAAGCCAGGCTGTGCGTAGCCACTTGAGACACACGACGCTCCCGGCATTCCTCGTCTCTACTCCTAACCAATAAAACAAGCTCCAAGCACAATAATCTGTAAGGCTCACTGCCTTTTTATTTTTCAAATGCCGTCCTTCCCTAGAAGCCAGCTGGACAAGGAGAGGGGCTCGGCTGTGCACCCGAGGACCCCTGTACTTCCCCGGCCTGTGAGAGGAGGAAGGTGCTGACGGTGCTGTTGGTCGGAGCTCACCTTCCACCTAGTGCCTCAGCCTCTCCCCGTGCCCTGTGCGCTCACACCACTTCACAACCCACGCGTGTGCTCACATCTCCCCTTCCTGGATTCATCGCACGCTCCAAGAAGACTTCCTCCCTCTCCGGTCTCTGGGTCGAAACCTCTGTCCCCTTCCTGTTGCCTGGCTAGATGTCAGGAGGGCAACCCGCCCCCCAACAGACCACAACAGAAGTGGCCCGAAGCCGCCGCATCAGGTGTGTACCAACAGTCCCACACGTCTTGCCATCAGAGGGTGTTCACTATGGGGCAAAACAGAGAGTGCTAAACAATGATAAATGTACATCAGAGTTGAAGATTACTGTTTGCTGTGAATATGTGACGAGCCACCACGTGAACTGGAACTGTCACAGAAACTCAGAAAGAACAATGGATCGGGGCGAACGCACCATGACAGATCACAAAGGATTTTACCCAGATCACAAACAGCTTAATTGTCACTGAAATAATAACTGGATGAAGATGTATTATGATCTGGACACTAGTTTCCAAAATCTCAACAGTTGGTAACTCTTTTTACCTTCAAAAAGCTATTCACCATCATGCCTCTTTCTTAAACAAGTATGTTTTCCAATAAAATACAGTCTCTAAAATAATTAAGAATAAACAATGATGCTTATGCCATGATGCATGGAAACAATAGCACTAAACTACTTACAAGCAATGACTAAACTAGTTATGTCATGAGATTTAAATATAAGGTAGAACATACAATGTCAAAACTACGAAGGAAAATATCATGCGGGTTGACAAGAATGTGAAGACAATTTTTAAAAATGAATGTACTTGCGTTAGGGTGGCAGAATTATGAGTGATCTTTTAAAAAGTTTTAACACTTTATTGTCAACACTAGATTCAGACACCTTTCAGTTTTTCCCACTGCTTCCTTAGGAAGAAATATTTTCCATCAATTAAGCATAAAATCTTAATGCAGCGTTGCCACCCAAGTCCACGCCAGTCAGCTCAGACCAGTCACAGCAGGGAGAGTCTGCCCTGATCGATAAAGCAACTCTGTGATAGTGACTTGTGCCTCAGATGACACCCTGCTCCGTCTGTCCGCTAGTCACCAGCAATGTCTCCATGTGAGACCCCCGAGATGCTGGAACAGTGGGGTGTGGACTGCCCACTGGGGATTTTTAACAGTACTTTTGGGGAAGAAATGACAGACTCCGTACCTGTACAGCTGGTTTGAGAAATGTCTTCCTTTCTCTCTCCCTTTCTTAGGTGGATTTACATTAAGGCATCAAGTGTTTCTCTACAGAACGTCTTCTAGAAGCCTTCGTTCCACCCAGCTGCTTACACTGCACATTTTTAACTTGGGAGCTCTGCCACTGGAAGACAGCGCCTCGTGCGCGCTGGGCCTCACTGCCCACGTGGAATCAACCTGCACCCAGGCTTTCTTCCCTCCGCCTTTGTGTGCTGTTGGTGTCCTGATGCAAAGAGGCGGAAAGAGCCAGAGGACGAGCCTCTGAGCACACCGAAAACCTGCTCCGATAAATTAAAGGTCGCCTCTCATCGTGTGGACTAATGGGTTCTTCGTGCTAAGCTGTGTAGCGTTTAAGACAGAAGAATGGTTTGACAGCAAGACAGACAGACAGGGCCACTGACAGACATCGTGAAACAGTGAATGTAGAGCAGACCCAGCTCACCCGTCAGACGGCATCCTGCCATCTGCCCAGATCGGCAGCCTTCAGGCACTTTCTAATTCCCAACGTCACAGCACTACAGTTTACCCACTCTAATGAAAACTCAGGCACACAATCTCCGAGGCCTGTCCCTCACTTTTGGTCACGTGGAACGCTGGGACCTGGGCCACTGGCCACGAAGCCTAGCTTAGCGCCCACTCTTCCTCATGCTGAGATGGGTCTTTGGATGAGGAGACCCTACGGGAACGCCTCCAGCGGAGTCCCAAGTGGACAGCGAGAACGTCCCGGCTCTCCGGTGAAGAAAAGCTTAAATAGCACTACTGATTTTCCTTTTGTAAATAAATTGGCCAGTAGGGATTTACATTCAAATTCCCAGAGTATGTTTGTGATATATCCTAGTCACAAATATCTTGGGAGCTGGCACATTCACATGGCCGTGAAAACCACAGATATCTCAAAGTAACTTTCTTTCACTATCAGTGTGTTTTCTCTCCTAAAAATTATTCTTAATAGGTGTTCATGGTGGTGTCAGGTTCACTGTGGAAAAAGAACCATTGATGGCCAAGGTGCTGGCCTTTGATTTCTGGGTTTAAATCCTGGCTCCATTGTTTACTTGCTGTGTGACACTGGGTCAGACAAATAGCATTTTCAACTTTCTGGTTTATCTCCTTTAGAATGTATGATGTC
This sequence comes from Ctenodactylus gundi, assembly GCA_004027205.1. Taxonomy (NCBI): domain Eukaryota; kingdom Metazoa; phylum Chordata; class Mammalia; order Rodentia; family Ctenodactylidae; genus Ctenodactylus; species Ctenodactylus gundi. The sequence goes on from PVKB01004754.1 coordinate 24,914, forward strand.
AGGACTTTGGGAGGCTGAGGCGGGAGGATTGCAAATTCAAGCCCAGCCCGGGCAACTTAGCAAATTAACAAGACCCTGTGTCTCAAAATCAGAAATAAGATATGGGCTAGGGTTGCAGCCCAGTACAAAGGCCCTGAGCTTGATTCCCTGTACCACACACATACACAAAAGGTAAGTATGACTAAGGATACGGGACATGATTTATAAAAATCTCCCAGCAGAGTGTGTGGCACACAGTGAGCACACAGTGAGTGGATGTGTCATTTCTTGGCGCTTGCTGTGACGTCACATACAACTGAATAGGAACTGTGTACTTTTCAGGAAATATTTTTCACCCTCCAGGTTGCAGGAAAGAACCGTAGGTAAGGTAGAAGAAGGGTCAAAACCACATCTACATTTCTTTGAAGAATGAACAGAGCCCGGGAAGTGGCGTCCTCGTGAGGGAAGTCCCCAACGCCACCGGTTCTCTATCAGAATCACTGCATTGTCTCTCAAGCAGTTTCCGCTTCATTCTCACAGATTCAGCCATGGCTAAACTCTGACAGGAGCCAATAGGAGCAAGGGAAATGAGGTCCCTAGCTGACGGAGGTCATGAAAAAGGAAACACCCAGGATACCCGCCCCAAGGGAGGCAGGGAATCCAAGGCAGCCCCCTCAGCTCGTCTGCCCACTGCAGGGTGAGGAGACTGCTCCTGGCATGTGCCCACTGCAGACCTCAGTGCGGCCGGAAACTGGCATGTCCACGTGCACGCAAAATGTGACCAGGAAGTACAGAGAATGATTAAATGTTAAAAACAAAAGCCCAGTGGACACAGTGGACGACACAGTGGTGTGAGTGCCCTTCCCGATCCTCCCTTCGCGTCATGACACCCTAGTCCCACTATTCTTGTAGTCCTGGGAGCTTCCAGTTCTGCAGTTGCGGCTGCCTCAGTGTCCCGCAGCAACTCAGAATGTCACACTTTGCTGGCCATTCTGATTTCGGGAGTGTCAGAAGCCACGCAGCGCCACATTAGCGAGCACGGAGGGTGCGGGCGCTGGCTCGCGTCCCTACGAGCCCGCCTTCCGCGGCACGGCTCTCGGCAGGTGCGCACACTGTACCTGTGGTCACATCTTGTAAAGATGCTCAGTAAAGAGGAAATCGGTCACAATGATGTGACAGGTGTGTTCAAAGCAGAGGGAGGGAGTTGGTAATTCAGAAGAGATTCACAGCAACGTGTCTTTGACTACACTATGGGCTCTCAAGGAAATCATTCACCATACACTTTGGCCACCTTTTGCATTAATGCTTTAAAGAGATCTACTTCAAAAATAGAACGCCTTCAGCCCTTCCCGTCTCCCCCAACCCCTGTAACACTGTGCTGGAGAAGGGCCACAGAAATAATCAGAAGTGGACTCGGGTGGCTAAAGAGTGGCCATCCTGTGACCGGCTGAGGCGAGGCTGGTGGACTGCGGTCTCTAAGGAAGCTTCAGCTGACAATCTGGGCCGCAGGCTGTGGTGTGGACACAGCACGCAGTAGGCTGTGTGAAGACATGTGCCTGTGGGAATTAACTGCAGAGCCATTAAAAGCAAAAATGCCATAAATGTGTCTGACTTGGAAGATATCCATAAAAGGCAGTGAAATCTTTGACTTGCGTGTTCTTTTCTCTCTCCTTTCCGCCTTTTTTTTTTTTTTAACGATCTTGTAGTGCTGTGACAACTCTGTGAAGACTTTCAGGCACCATCAAGCCATTCCATCTTTCTGATGTGTCTGGCGTTGCAAGCCTGCCTTCATCCTTCCCTCTGCGGTACAGACACACACCGCCCCCCCCCCCCCCCCCCGGCCATGCCCCTGTCAGAGTCTTTTATACCCACCCTCGGAGGCATGCTATGGCTGTGTCACATGACAGAGGAGGGAAGGCAGGCTGAGGAAGGCAGACGTGCCAGGGTGGAGGAGATCCGGAAGGAACAGGCAAGGAGCTGCCATGTTGGAGGGAAAGACAGTCGTGTCCTTATAATGAGGTAAGAGTAGAAAAATCAATTGAAGAGGAAATCTAAGGACTTTAAACCAACAGTTTGTCTTCGTGCCTGAGTATGTGTATTTGTGTGTGTGTACTCAGTACTGGCACTGAGCCCAGGGTCTTCAACTGAGCTATATCCCCAATCAAAATTTATTTATTTTTTGAGACAGGATCTCACTTAATTGTCAAGTTACGAAGACTGGGCTCAAATAATTCGGGACCCTCCTGCCTCAGCTTCCTGTGATGCTGGGGTCACAGGCCTGTGCCGACCGGCTCAACTAAACCGATGGCTGCTCTTTATAAGGCTTCTTTTGTGCAAAGCCAACCTTCTATTGACCTTCTATTGACCTTCCCAAGCATCTGTGATCGTGGGAACTGTCCTTTGGGGGCTATTTTTTTTATGACAGTGCCTATGCATTCAAGCCAGGCAAGCAGTGAGAATGGCAGCTGTGGACATGTGGCCTCCCACTGCGAATCCCAGACCAGCTCTGGTGAACGTGGCGAGGGATGGGGCAGGATCCCCGGTCAGGATCCCTGCACCCTAGGGACTGTGCTAGTACTAAGACAGTTCATTATTGCTCCCAGGATAAACCAGAGTTTCTCTCCAGCCTTCAGGATTTCCCTCAAAACTTAAGGCACCTCTGGCTCCTCGCAGAGGAAGCACAGAATGCAGTGAGATCGAACCCTGACTTCCTGGCCACAGTTTGAGCCGAGGTGCCATTGCTAATGACAATCACGGCAGAACCGACCCGCTCACGCCTCCTTCTATGGCTTCCTCTTAACTCAGCACATCGACAGCCAGGGTGTGTCAAATCAAAAGAGGCCACAACAGCTTGAGCTGAATTAATACAATACTCTCTCCAGAATGTTTGCTAAAGCGTAGTCAGTCAACTTGAGTGAAGATACTCTTGGGGTGTCTCCCATCAAGTATTTAGAGATTACTGGGGTCTGTACTGTGCTCCCTCCTGCTCTCCAAAGTTAGAGTGGGGAAGTTTTAAACTTTCACTACCTCAGAAGTGGACTGCATTCAGAATTGGGGGCCTTGGAAAGGTGACTGTGTTATTTTTTTTTTTTAAAGCTGTTATGCTAGACTCAATTCTATATCTATTTTGAGACAGGTCTCATTCTGTAGTCCAGGCTGATTGTGAGCTAATTATATAACCCAGACTGGCCTCCAACTCACAGAACTCCTCCTGCTTCAGCCCCCTGAGTGCCAGGATTATAGGCATATGCCACCACACCCGCTAATGTGGTGCTGGGGAATTGAACTTGGGTACTCAGCACTTGGTAGGCAAGTGCTTTAACTGCTGAGCTATTCCTCCAGCCCTGGGCTCAATTCTAATCTGACTTGTGTTGTCTTGATAGGAAAAGAAGTTTGGATAGATAAACTCCAGAGGTCTGTGTGTACAGGGAAGAAATCACTGATGTGGCTGCAGCCTCAGCGGGGACCAGGCCTGCTGACACCTTTATCTGGGACGCCAGCATTCAGTCAGTGAGAAAATAAATTTCTATTATTTAAGCCCGCAGGTCTGTGTGTGTGTGTGTGTGTGTGTGTGTGTGTGTGTGTGTGTGTGTGTGATGGCAGCTCTTGTGAAGTAATACAGAGATGATTTTCAGGTATTATAAGATCACATATTGTTAACTCATTCACGGGCCCTTGATATTAAAACAGGCCAGATGACCTCCGCCTCTCCCCTCAGTGTATGCTTGCATCCGGCCTGTCCGCCCACTCGCCACCCGTGGCTGCCACGGCCACCTCAGCGAGTTCCCGCCGGAACAGAGCACCGACAAGATCTGTCTCGGGATCTGCATCAGGCCAACAGAGTGCAGGATGTGCGTGCCTGGACTGGGGGTAGCGTAGCCCAGTGCCGCGAGACCGCCCCGAGCCTGTGAGTGCAGGTGCGCACGAGGTGCCTGAGCAGAACTTGGATGGCTCCTGAACTGTTCAGTTTGAGGGCTCCAACAGCGACACAGACCTTACTGTTGTTGCCATGTTTTGGGACCCTATCCACAAACACCCCAAGAAACTGGTGTTCTGGGAGCCTTTCAATTATAACTAGAAGCCTGCGGAGTCCAATTTAAGGCATGCCTATAAGCAGATAATAGACATAACATACAACCAACACCCCTGGTTTGGAGAGGGAGAAGATATACCCTCATGGGGAGAGACGGGCACTGCTTCTGGTGGCCTTCCCACGGTTTCCCCGAGCCCGGAGGTCCACATTCCTGTGGCGTGGACAAAGACCATGTCAAGGACATCATGGGGACTCACTGTAAGGTCTGCTTGTATGCTGGAGTCAAGATTACAGGGACAAATGCTGAGGTCATGCCTGCCCACGGTGGATTTCAGTAGGGCTCTAAGAAGGAATGAGTATGGGGCATGGTCTGTGGGTGGCTTGTGTCATCCTGCACCTCACATGTGAAGCCCTCCCTTGGAGCGAAGGCAACCTTTGCTGGTAACCGCGATGGCACAGGTGCCGTCCCACTGCAGCATGAAGGCCACGTGGGAGTCTGAGGTAAACTGAGGAAGCCACTGATAAACTAAGTAAGTGGAACCAGAACCACATCTGAGCTTATGAATCCCAGTGGGCCAGGACAATGTTCAGTCCCTTCCTAGATTTCTCGAGACCTCCAGCATCAATTATTTTTTGCCCTTTTTTGCTGGCACAGCCCACTGTAGTGTCAGTATGCACAGTCCGTAGACCCTTGATCAGGAGAAGAAGTGTAACTCTGAAGACTGTCACCCTTGTTCCAATTACAACCGCTTGCTGTGACAGAAGCCCTCAGGCACACACGCCTCCTCGAAGAGACTTGGAACCAAGTAGACTAGCCCGCCAGCCGCTAGCCCCGCCTCCCTCCAAGCTCTACTCCAGTTCTTCTGCCTCCCAGTTGTCATAACTGTCTCCTTTGCAACTCAAAAGCAGGAAAAAATCAAGGTCGTTTTTACTCCTTAAAATTCTTCTAGCAGTTGGCACTGTTGAAAATGCATTGTAGCGATCTGCATTTTTGCATTACGTGGTAATGCAAAACTGGTACCAAAACCCAGACTAGATTTCAGCCCCATTCGTCCCTCTGGCAGGAGACAGTACAATCCACATCCATCCTGAGTAGGCTCACAGCGGTCCATCACCAGCGACCGACTACTGAAGTACCAATGGCCTGTTCACACCCGCCCACAGGCCACCCTTCCGTGAAGTCACCCCTGAGTACTACCTACACTCTGAACACATTTTCCATGGCATTCATCTGACTTAAACTGGATTCTTCCTAGCGAAGGAACAATCTAGCATCTTTGGGATGTTTATCCTTATTGACATTAACCTAAGTCCATGGACAAGACAAAATAGACAAAAGGAAATGGAGTGGCTCCTCCCCCTTCCTTAGACAATGTGTTCCAAAACCCTCAGTGGGGGCGCAGAACCGTGGGTCGTACCAAGCTGTGTGGGCACACCAGTCTCCCAATGCATCACACAAGGCTGTGGTGAAGTTCAACTTGTAAGTCGAGCACAGTAAGACCTTAACATGTGATGACGGTAGACAATTATAACAATATGGTGTAGTATAACTGCCAGCATCGCTTCTCTTGCACTTTGGTGCTATTGTTAGGAATGTGGGTTCCTGGCACGCAGCACTGTGACACCATCCAGGGTCAATCTGGTCATGAAGAGGGCTCCGAAGTGACGAGCGGGCAGAGAGTGGTCATGTGAGAGAGGGAATGGTTCATGTCCCAGGAGGGATAGGGCCAAACACTGAGAGATTTAGCACATACGAACACTTATTTTGGGAGTTTTCATTGAATATTTTCTGACCATCGTTGACCACAGCTAAGTGAAACCATGGAGATCACAGCTGCAGATCAGGGGCTGGCTGTGACCACGGGTACAGGGAGATGAGTTCTCCCTGTCACGGCAGTTTTAGAAAACTGACCTGTTTTGTTTAATGATAGTGGACTTCCTTTTTACTGATTACTAGTGCTTATCAGAATTTTACCAATTGCTAAGTGTTCTGAAACTTGTAACTGAAGCTACATAAAACTCAACGAGACAAGGACTATTACGGTCTCCTCTTTACAGATCAAGGAACTATAGCATCGCACATTTAAAGAGCACAGCCAAAGACCATGCATCGAGTAAACTTGAAATGGATCTGAATCCCCTGAATCCCCTGACTGCTGCGTCTTTTTCTCTCTTCTTCATGTCTCACCTTTAATCTTCAAGAAAGTCTATTTTAAGTCTGGCCACTCAGGGTACGCCTTCTGCTTCCTATGGAAATTTTGAGGAGGAGTGCCCAGGGTGGGCCAGGCACTTTCTTCTGAATGGAGACAAAGAAAAACCAGCAGGTGTATGGGGGGGGGGGGTGACATCATCAGGAGCATGTTATAAACCCAAGGGAGCCCAGAACAGACTTCAGACACCTGCATAGAAGAAGTAGCAAAAATTGGTATCAAGATCTCACACAGCAAAGGTCTGAGCATCATCCTACCTAGGGGGTGCCAGGAAGAAAGTCGTCTGATTTTTTTAAATAGAAGAAAGAAGAATCAACCACAGCTCAGGTAGCAAATTGCGTAAGACCTCATCAGAGGATTGCTGTAAGTCAGGGACACAGGACAGTGGCACATCACCTAATCTCCTGTGTGTATCTACTTATCAAAAGCCAACCCTATTTGTCACCTTGCAACCATTTGGTGTTAACGTGATAAGGCACGTAAGAGGACTAGCCAGTGCCCAGCAAGGGACACCCACCACAGGCTGCAGCTGACCTCACTGCTACGGATTCTAGATCTTACAACAACAGGCAGTAGTTTGAAAGGATCCTGGGAATGTCGGGAATTTGGGGCAAGCTCTCTTCCCGCTTCCCCCTAGGGCTAGCCACAGCACTCATTTCCTTTATCGATTCAATCAGATGGATTTAACCTTCTGTTTGAACTCCATTTCCATAAAGCCCAGGTCTCATCTAATTATCTCCAGGTCTCCTTCTGAAAACCACCGTGACCTTCTGTCCCTCTTAACAGAGCAAACCTCTGCGTTTAAAAAAGCTTCATGTTTGTTTCTCCTCTAACAGCAAAAGCACTCTCGCCAAGTCCTCTGCCAACCGGGGTAATAAAAACAAGAAGTGAGTGGACTGAGGACTCCATTTGGACTTTTAAAATGTTCCAGCAGAGGTGACCCTGGAAAATTATTATGGTGTGTTATCAATTAGTTCACATTATCTAGAAAAATGAGTCGAAATGTTCCTCTCTTCTGTCCCGTTTTCTATCTCATAAATCCAGCTAAAATACTTCATTGGAAATGCATATGGTAATATCTAGACAGAATTATGTTAAGTCTAGTCTCTTGTGGAGCCTCAGTGGGCTTTTTAAATATTCAGGCCACCAGTCGAGATAATGTGCTCGGGATGACAAATTATGTCAGTGGATCTGACCATGAGGAAAGCTGGTCTCTGATGTGCGGAACCGTGGGAGCTCAGCTGCTCCTCAAGGCAGCCCAATTTGAAAGGTTAAAAACAAAGCAGACTTGAAGCTGTTTAAGACGAAAGCCTGTCCTGAAGGACGCTACTACCCATGAGGCTAAATTTGACACAAAATATTCATCATTATAATTTAAATTTTAATATATGGCCTACTTAAAGGCTTCATACTTCAAAGGGTTTTCACACTTATTATGTCATTCTGTCTTAATTAAGAGCCTGCTGTAATATCAGGTGAGGGGACATCTTTGTATTGTTACAGAAATTAGGTTTATATTCCCCAGGAAAAAATGTACTTTCCTAACAACCCACAAACAGGTGAACACAATTTTTTTTTACAACAAATACATGTGTCTCACCAGTTCCAAAAGACATATAGTTTTATTGTTTAAATTATTTTTTTCTGGAATAGGGTGATAATGTATAGCTAGATGCCTGAGTGAAATACATTTTTAGCTGGAAATCATTTTTAAGGCTTTCTGAAAAACAATTTATTTTTTGAAAAAAATTAAAAGGGAGATAATGGGGATTCTATGTGTCTTTTATTCACCGTTCTCCCTTCTGAATAGCCAGACAATAGATAATTCTCAGAACCCAGAAATTAATATTGGTAGTCAGCTATAAACAAAATATAGACTGTAGGAGGAAAGTTTTAACTAATGTCTTTTTTTTCCTATGCTAAGATCAAATCTAGACCTATAATTCCTTGAATCACCATGTCTCCTTAGTCCCTTCAGACATGTCTTACTTTATGCCCCACATATTTGACACTTAAAGAGTACTGGCCAGAGATTGTATAAAATGTCACGATCGGATTGAACCTGAGTTTTGGGGGGGCTATCAAGGACACGTAAGAAGGAAAGTAACTTTCTCAGTGCCACAGATGAGGGAGAACAAGAGGTCAATACGTCTTTGCGCTGGTGTATTTACTGGTACCTAAACTACATTTATTAGAGGGATAATGACATTCTCGTAATAGTATTTGAGAGAATAATGTTTTTCTAAATTGAAACTACAAAAGCTGATCATATTCTATTCAAGATAAAGGATTTTATCTGAGCTAATATAAGCTAGCTTGTACAGAGAACTTAATCAGTGATTAGGGGTCACAGTTAGGTTAGCACAGGGCAGCTATCTTTCACTGGTGGCTAATTTCATTTTTCCCCCCTGTAACATATTAACATACCCAAAGATCTCCTAGAACAGAGATTTCACTTTCTAGACAGATGAACCTAAGCATGTGAACTGCAGCTCTTAAATACAGTATGTGTGAGTTGGTGCCCACATGCAAATACCCATGTATTTTTCTAAAGAGGACTTGCCCTACCTTATCAGAGTTGTATAGAGGCAGAGAATCAAAGAGAAAGGTTAATCTACAAGAGGTCAAAAACAGAGGACAGTCACCCAGGCGTTGTCTGAGTGCTAGGTAGGCCCCTGACAAAGGCGTGCAGACTTATTATTATTTTTTTTTTTTCACTTCTTTGAGTCTCTGCTACCTCCAGGCCACACCGGTCTTGTTTACTAGACATGAAGTGCCATGTAACACCAAGTTACTGCCGAGCTCACAGGGGAAGAAAAGTAGGGAGACAGTGGATCCAAGGACATTGCCTGAGAAGCCGGGGCCTGGCTTGGTGACAGCACGGAGAGGACAAAAGCACACTGTAGAATTCCCTGTGTTACCTAATTGTACAGTAAAAATAGATACATATTCCTGGGCCACTTATTAAAAAGCTCTTGAGTAAATCTGGGGCCAAAGTGTTTGAAAAGTTACGAAGAGAAAGGTCATCTCAGAGTCAGGAACATGACTTATTTTCCATTAAACTTAGAGGTAAAATTATAAACCACAAAACAGAAGAAAGATATTTTCAGACAATAATTGAGTTATAAAAGCATTGTTATGAAACTAGACATCTTATTAGTATCAACCAAATACTTGGAAAAGCCACTTGAGGTTTTGGAAACCCTTACAGTATTAAAATTTCTCTGGCCTTTAAGTTTTAGTACTCTTACGGTGCATTTCAATCTCCTTTTGTACTCATTGTGACAATTAATTTTTTATATCTGGCATGTTCGAATCACTGTAGGTAACCACTGGATATATTTGTGAACCAGAAATTGAATCTCTGAGAAAAGTCTTTCAACTCAATCTCAGTTTCTGGAGCTACACGTACTTATGATCATGATTATAATCTTTTCTTGTTTCACATGTTTTGCAAGGTGTGGGGTCAATGTATCCCTTTATTGTGATAAGAATTTTGGTTGCTGAACAAAGTATCCACGAAGAAGATAACACAAGATAATCTACTCATTGTTAAAATCCCTTGTACTAGTCATGATCAATAGATATCCATCTGATTGGTGTTTCCAAGGAATAGAATCTGGACATTTGTCAAAGTGAGAAAGGCTCACAGAAAACACAAAATGGAACCAACCTGTTGTGGGTTGGATCTGGAGTGTCCCCCAAAAGCCTCATGTACCTGAGGATACGGCGTACGGTGTACTGGTGGGACCTGGCTGGCAGGCATGGATGTTTGGGTTTTGACCTGAAGGGGTATGTGCTGGTTTCACCCTTTCTCCCAGACTTGGCTCTGTTCCACCTTACCATGACGGCCTCTGTCTCCGGCTCCAGCCCTGCCACGTGACTCCACCATTTTCCAGCCTCCCACCTCCTGTGAGCTAAATTAAATCTTTCCTCCTGTAGGTTGTGGATGTTGGGTATTCTGTCCCAGCAACGAAAAAGTAACTAAGACACAATCCCTATGCACTGTTTCAAAATGTACTTAAGTATTTCTGTGAATATAATAAAGTTAATTTTAGCTTCAGTTACATGGAAAACCAGGGTTCCACCTGGCCTTCTGGGCCTCTTGGGTTTTGCTATGTTATGATGGCACCACATTCTCTCAGTCGGGGTGCAAAGCAAACCACCGTGAAAGGTAAAATGGAGTGGAAGACACGGGGAGAGCAGAGCTATGACTTTCATGTTTCTGCAGCACCCACAATGGCTTCCAAGTCGTACAGACCCAGCGTACATCTGAAGAACTAACAGGACAGATCACTTCAGCTCTACCGGCAATACACAGTTAATAATACTCCTGTCTTCCGGGGTGAAAATCTTACATGTTCCCAAGCCACAAGCAAATGGACTGTCAGTGTCAACCCAAGACCTCCGGATTGTCCTTTCTTCGAAACAATGATTAATGTGGCCCTCTGGGAGCCTGGTGGAATCCTGACAGGTAGCAGGCAGCTCAGCTCGCGGTGCAAGACAGCTTTCTGGAAGTGGCTGATAGATTTCACGGGCAAGTTTCCTAGGATGGAACATGGAGAAACACTCCCATGACTCCACCGAAGGGATGAAATGAAAAAGGCAGCCTGGGGCCAATGACAAGACTTTGCTTTTTAAAATGGAACGGGTCAGTCTCGTTGATCCTTCACTTCAGCTGTGTGACGAAGAGCAACCTTTGGGAAAGTATCTGCATTACTTATGGCTGGCAGTATATGCAGTCTACACAAATCCCAAATTCACCAAACCACCAGAAGGATTTCCTTTAAACCAGAACTTAAAAACATATCTAATATGCTTTACAACAAAGCGGAAGAAAAATTAATATAACAGAAATGCAGTTCACTCAGAAAGTGAGAACAGGCGGGAAGCCTGACATTGTGTCATTTCCTTCCACTGAGACACAATTTCTCTGAAGCTACGCTGAGAATTTTAGGCAGATGTATGTAATGTATTGTACAACAAAGAGTTCATTAGGTTTAATCATTACGGAAAAAACCCCTAAAGTCCCAGTAAAACTGAGCTTCAAGAAGATAAAGAGCATAGAAAAATGTCAGGGTTCTAGCCACTTGTCCTAAGCTTTCTCACTGCGTGCAAGATTCGCTGTGAAAAATTTCCATTAGTAAATATTTACCTATATCAAAGAGGCCAAAAATGTGTAGTGACATAAACATCCTCGATGCATGTAAGTATAATGTGGCTGAAAGTCACCAGCTCTTAGACTACGATTTGGCACAAAACTTTAATGAGGATATTTGACTCATTCGACAATTATTTAAGTATCAACTATTTGTCAAACTCTTATTATTATGTCTTTCATGAACTCTACTCAAACATGGTTATTTGTTTAAAAAATAATACAAATATTCTTAATGGCGTATCTACTGATCAAAACATTGAAAATCTCACCATCGTACCTTCAAAGAAGAAAACACAATTCTACCAAACCTGTCCTGTATTTATACATTTAGCCAGAAATGGTCAAGTCTCCTACTAAGACATTTTCTCCCAAATAATCTGCAAGAATTTTAATACTCTAATTCCATTGATATATAATGGCTTTGCTTAATTCGCTAGTTAAGTTTCTCAAGTGGAGTTAAAAAATACTCAGTGCTTGCTAACAAGTGTTACTGATGCACTATTAACGGAATAAAAAGTGACTGTGGGCTGGCAAGCAAATTTTTATTCCACGTGCTTTTGTCTGTCACTGCTAAGAGAGACTGGTGGCGGGTATTCAGAACAGAATCTCACATGGATGAGTAGCAGGTGCGGACAATCGTAGAAGTTACGACACGACGCAGGACTTGCCCCGAGATCTCTCTTTGCTTCAAATTCTGTCTCCAAGACTCCTCTAGCCAAGAGCACCCAAGTTCATTCGGACTTAGCCACTAGCTACCAGAGTAACCTCGACCACGTTAGTTGGCCTCTCCAAGGCTTTGCTTCGTTGTTTGATAAATAAGGAAGCTGGAATAGGAAACACGTACATCTCCTTTCCTCTAGCAGATGGGGCTGGAGGAATAGCTCAGTGGTTAAAGTACCTGCCTAGCAAGCTCAAGGCTCTGGTGTTTGATGCTCCAGCACCACATAAGTTGGGTGTGGTGGCACAAGCCTGTAATCCTAGCACTCAGGATGCAGGAAGGTTGCCAATAGGTCAAGGTCAGCCTGCACTCGATAGTGAGTTCAGGACCAGTATGGACTACAGAACAAGATCCTGTTTTGAAAAAATGATTTTCTTAATTACATACACAGCAAAAATTAAGGTACCTACACATTTTGAAAACTCAGTTCTTAAAATCAATCAATTCTTCACCGCCAAAATAGACAACTCCACATAAAAGAATGATGAGGTGAATAATCCGTAAGTTATTGCTTCTTTGAAACAAAAATAATTAATTCAAATTAAATATGTCAACTTTAAAGGGCAATGGTCAACCGGGGTTTCATGACCTCTGAAATACTTTAACCAACAAAAATAATTAAGATTGGGAGCTAATATTGGCAAGACTTTCCGGCAAAATCACACAGTATTTGTACCATCTCTGTGAGGTCTACCCTGGGGTGATTCTACTTTCTTTCAAATCCCTTCTTTCCTTGAGAACCTGCTTTGTCACACCTCTTCAGACCACGAGAGTTCTTCCTTCATTTAAACTCTGAACAGCAGTGACATTCTGCTCGGGATCCTGACAGAAACAGTTTATTTGACCCGCGTAGGCTTCCTTCCTTAGCGTGTGGATGTCAGGTATTTTGTCACAGCAATGAAAAAATAACTAAGATGTTTTCTAAATATTTTTTCTTTCTCCTTCTTTCTTCAAGCCCCACCGGAATGAACGCACACTTACAGGAACTGAGCTTCATTCCTCCTCCTCATTGTCTTACTCCACCACTCACTCCAAGATGGTCTGTCCTGTCAATGTTTCCTTTCACTTTTTTGATACATTTTCTTCACAGTCAAATATAACTCTTGCATTTTCTCACTTATTTCACTTTTAATACTGACAATTTAACATTATTCCTGTAGCCAGGCAGTATGCACAGTTTGTTTCTTTTGTGCAGTGCACACAGTTTGAACATCTGTTGCTTTGATGTGTTACGTGGGGAATGAAACAAGTACATTTGACCCTGTGTAGATTCACAAGACATCTTTGACACCTGGTGGTAGGCTAGTGAATTCAAAGTCAGACTCTCCAAGGCAAGTGAGATTTCTCTGGAGTAAACTCGAGTCAGGGCAGACAACACACTGTCAGCCTCTCTGGGTCGATGCGGGGAGAAGAGGAGGTCTGTTTCTGCTGGGAGAGGAAAGTATCCTGTGTAACTGTGATCGGGGACAAATCAAAAGATAATGGTGCACCATAGGCCAGAGCTTCCACCGATACGCACCGAGAAACGGCTTCTCAACTTCGAATCCCTCACAAAACAATCTCTCTTCAGTTGGCTTCGTGCACAGAAGATAATGGGAGCGAGGTGTGCTGTTCAGGAAACTCAATATTTATTCCAAGATATGAATTGTGGGGTCCTGGGAATATTTCATGTTCTCTCAAAGAGCATAAAATCTACCTCTACTAATTAGTTTCTCTACGAAAGCCTTCCAGACAATTACAGGCTAATACCACTGGTCAACGCTTTGGGTGCTTTTCATTAAAGGCACAGTGTCACGACCAGACAAATGGCCTCGAGTAAAAGCACTTACCACAAAGCCCTCTAACGGAGGTTAAGAGCCATACTTAATCACCAATTCCAACCCTTACTCCCTGTATCTCCCAGTGCAGGCACTTTCAAGGAAACCAAATATAGTCTTGGGTTCCTGCTTCTCTGATTACAGGATTCCGTGGTAAAAGCATTAGCCCAGCTGCTTTTCTAATAAATCACAATTTCCCCCCAAATTTTTACACAAAAATAGCCATACCGCAAGCCGACATAGAAAGGTGCATACTCGACCTTGCTATGGAACTGATATTTACAACCATCCTGTTCTTAAAACTTGAATCTGGATGACACCCAGTTTAAAACTGGTGTACAGGCTTTTAGGTGCTGCTGCAGATGAAGCTCGCAGAGTAGGAAGCAGGGAGAACTCTCCCAGCTTATTCCCCACCTCAGCACCCTGCAGGAGGCACCCACCCCATCAGGAGGGGCTGGGGGAAGGCCAGCACCAGGTGCTTGCCAACTGCAGTGACCCCCCCTATCTATACATATATGTTCAAACATGCATATATACATCCATGTTCACATTTATCATAATCCTCTAACTTCCTCTAACTCCTCTGCTGGCATCCTTCAAAATCATTACAGCTTTGCTCATTTCTAATTTAGTTTAATATTCCCTCAAATGCTCTTCTCTAAAGGGGCACTTAGAATATTTGACTAAGCTTTAAAGGTTTATCTAAGATAGCTTTCCCTAAGAGTTATTTCTTAGCTATTATGAAACAGTCAGCTTATAATACTTAAATATATTTAATGGTGCATTTCTTTCCCTACTTAATTAGCAATGAAAAATTATATGTAATTGTATGTGTGTGCGCTTCTAGGTATGGAGATCAGGGCCTTTACACCGAGCTAAATCTCCAGTCCATATTTTATTTTTGATTTTGAGACAGGGTCTTGCCAAACCTCTAGGTCTACCAACCTGGGCTTGAACTTGGGTTCCTCGTGCCTCAGCCTCCCAGAGTGCCGGAATTATAGGCCTGCCCCACCGAGTCTGACAAAAACTTAATCTATAAAAATACAAAAGGTGCCTCAAAAACTTAATCCTGCCCCAGTCCCAATACCAGTATTCCAACTTGACCTTACAAAGCCAGGAGACAGACATCACACTTTCTTGGGATACCACCCACTACGTGGTGCCTAGTATATGCAAAATTATAAGATTATTAATGACAGAAAATATAGTGAAGTTGTGTGAACGACATAAAAACTTAAAAAAAAATGGGCTGGAGGAATGGCTCAGCAGTTGCAGCACTTGCCTAGCAAGTGGTAAGTCAAGTGCTAAGTACCTGAGTTCGATTCCCCAGCACCACGTAAGCCGGGTGTGCTGGTGCATGCCTGTAATCCCAGCACTCAGGAGGCTGAGACAGCAGGATTGCCGTGAGTCCCAGGCCAGCCTGGGCTCCATCATGAGTTCAGGGTCAGCCTGGACCACAGAGCAAGACTGTGTTTCCAAAAAAATAAGTAAATAAAATAGAATAAAATGAAAATTACAAATATGCATTCATGCATTATTAAACTATATTTGATGATCTCTGTTTGAAACATTTAGACTGCACTTCTGTTTGAGAGATTCATATCAATAAAGAAAAATCTAAGTATGGATGTTTTCAACTTAGTTGAACCCAAAAATTTCCAAATTACTTTGAGCATGCCTTTCTCTTTTCCTCTGCAGGTCACCACCCACAAGCTCTAGAAGAGAGTTCTAAAGATGAGAGTTTCAAAGTTCGGATGAGAGCGCACAGTTACAGAATGAAGGCAATTCTAAAGAACAAGCTAGTGAACTGCACCTAGTAAATTTTTTATGATATTACACAGAAATTTTAAGGTAAGCTGCTTTACTGTGCATGGGTGCATGGGCCAAGAGAAATTTCTACTTTTTCTTATGACATTAGAAATATACTTTAAATGTTCTATGTATTAATAATTCTATTAAAAGTAAAACGTTAAGAAAAAGAGAACTACCTAGTGAAACAAAGCTGGGCTCCCAGAAGTAACTGCCAGACAGTCCTAGTACCATAAGGGTCACGCTACACCTCCAGCTCAGCTCTTCCCCGTTGCCCAAGTTCCCTGGGCACAGCCAGACCTCTCCCCATTGTACGTCTCTCAGGGCAACCAGTGCAATGCCTTCCCCTTACCACAGAGGAACTGATCAGTTGAGTCTTAGATCAACTGCTTATCTACCTTCTGTGACTCTTTGCATTTGCTGTGGTTTGGATCTGGAGTGTCCCCCAGAGCCTCTTGTATCTGATGTAGGGGGGTAACTGTGGAACTGTGCGCAGCTGGGAGCCTAGGCCTGGTTGGCCGGTAGGCAGATGCGGGGGGGGCGGGGGGGGGGGGTCGGCCTGGAAAGATCGTGTCAACTTGTTGAGACGGGGAGTCACCCAGGGCAGAGCTTTCAGCTGTGGGCTATTGACTTGTGGGTCAGGAAGTAAGGAAAGGGCACCCACCCTGGGAATGGGGCCCAGCTGGCAGCTTGAACTAAGTGAAGGAAGGAAGGAAGGACGGATGGACGGACGAAGCAGCATCCTTACAGCTTCTTCCTGGGGAAGCTCTAGCTTTGCCTGAGTCCCCAGGCATGGCTGGCTCCTCACCCACTTGGATTCTGCCATGCCTTGAGCAGCTCTCCAGCCCCTGCCATGTGCTTTCTCTGTTGCCGGAATGGACAGTGTGAGCCGTCTGAAAATGACCCACATACGTCTTTTCCTCCCTTAAGTTGTGGATGTCCAGTGTTCTGTCATGGCAGTGAGAGAGCAGCTAAGACAAGGTTGTAGCTATGAATCTGTAGATGTACACTGATGACTGGATGCCAGTGGCCACGGTGGGGATGACTGCAGCGGCTGTGCCACACTGCATGCCCACTCAGGCTACTTTCTTATCTGCTGTGCGTTACTCTTACTGAGATGGCAATGGGCGTACCACGCTCACACACATTTAGTGTTAAGTGTGACAATGCCTGGGACACCAATTTGGTGAACCCTTATCAAGTGCCTACCATTTTCCAGGATCATGACCGGCACGAGACATTCTATTAATTTGCTTGCTTCTGAACGGTGTCATAAAGTAGATTTTTTTATTACTAATTGAGCAAATACTGGCAGAGTGCTCATCTTACAGAGGAGTTTGACAGCAAGCGACACAGATTTATACGAATCAGACAAGTTACAGATCAGCCACCTTGCAGAGTCACCCTACAACCAAGAGCCAGGGCCACGGAAAATTGATACTTACTTAATAAATTCACTGTCCCATCCACTTCCTGCTTGTAGAAACAAATAATCCTAGCAGAGGGGCTGATTATATGTATATTTTAGTGACCCTTCATATGGTACAGAGTGAAAATTTATCTTATACTTTTTATATTGTCTTATAAATTGCATGTTATATCATGAAACATGGCTGCCTGGGACCTAGGAGAGGCGTCCGAGCTCAGCAAGGCTGACGCTTCTGGCAACCAATTTGGTGCTAAAGCAGGAGAAAGGTCACGACTGCTGCTGAGTATCTTGATATATTTATTCTGTATCTTACTTAAATATATGTATTCATTTTTAAATTGAGCCTATGTACAGCTACTAGTGAAATTGGTTTACATCTTAATCTACCACCCCTGTTACTGTAACAGTACTGACCAAGGCCACTACAAATAACGTCATGCCATCTGCTTCCTGAGGCTTGAACTGAGAAATTCTAGCATCACAGAACCCCACAGCTCTCTGAAAGTTAAACTCCTTCTCCAGACATTTCTCGTAACTGCTGATTTCGGGTCCCGTCACCGCTGATGGCTTCTGCCACAACTGCCTGCTCTCTGTGAGGCTGGCGTGGAGTTTGGCCTGTGTGCTGCCATGGAAGGAATGTAGTTGTACTTTCAGAAAAAAAAAGTGTCACAGTATTCCCTCCCTTACTTTTAAATGTGAACCGTGTTACTTTTGACAAAGCCTTTCCTTTGTTCAAATGCAAAGATCTGACAAAAAGAGTTTCGACAAGCTGCGCCTTTAATGTGTGCGTTTTTCTCGTTTCACCGATGCCCTGAATTTTGAAACCGATAACGTGTGCCGTCAAGTCCGCCTATAACATGCCACTTGTACACTGTACCAAGAACAGTTTAGGACAGCATCGCATGCACGGGACTCTAAAGTCCAATAAACACTGCACGGTTTCTCAGAAAACCACAATTTGGCGAGACGGATGCAGAACACTGCTTTGATTTCCAGTCTGCTCGTCCTAACGTCCTCCCCGGACATGCGCGGCCGCGCTTACCTGCCGGGTAGCGCTCAATCACAGGCCAGCTGTCCACCTGTAAGGTGGCGTTGCCGCCACTCCGCGTGAAGCGCACTACGTGGTATTTCCCATCGTTGATGATCGCGCTCGACTCCTCGATGGCGATGTCGTCTGTCCCAACATTAAACTTTACTCCAATTTTTCCTTGGTGCTGGGGGAAGAAGGAAAAGAAAAAAAGAGACATGTGTTAAGCTGAACTGGTGTGCCGGCACTGGTAAGTACGAGTGTTGAGGAACAGGCTTTGGACAATGGCTGACTTCCTCCCACTCTTCCTCCCACTTTTCAAATTCTGAAAAACGACACGTAGTCAAAGCACGACTCTTCATGTTCGGGTAAATCGGAGCCTACTCATTCACGGGTAATAAACATCCCAAACGATAGACCGTGAAGGCAACGGGGCTGCCTTCTGTCCACGGGTGGCCGCAGAGGAGATGCCCAGTTGTTCCTGTGAAAGGACACCCTTCAAGTCCAGCAGGACGGCCCTCAGTCCACTGTCCACATTTCAGAAGGGACACCAGACTGGAAGTCCTCCTCCTGAAGGATTTCTGGCACTAGAGAGTTGCCGTCATCTCTTCAGACAGTTGAGAAATGCTCACAAGACAGAAAGATCACCGTAGCGGGTGGGGTGCGCAGAAGGGCGTTTAATGAGAGCCGTTCCCGAGTCATTACTCACACGGCCATTCAGTGCTACCAGCCCAAAACTTATTCAATTTCTTATTTTACAGATGACGGAACGGCGACCCAGGAAGCTACAACGACTCGTTCAAGGCCCATTACATAACACAGATGTATTTGAGCTCAAATTTTGTTCCCTCGTTGATAGAATGAATCTCAGCCAAGATGAAGCTAAGGTACAGTCATCTAAAACTGACTCTCAGCAAAGCAATATTACAAATCATTGCAACTCTGGGAGGTTGAGGCGGGAAGATCACATGTCCAAGCCCATCCATCCTGGGCAAGTCAGCAGCTGTGTGTGGCCTGGTCTCAGAATCAGAACTGAAAAAATGGGTTGAGAGTATAGCTCAGTGGGAAAGCCCTGGGCTCAATCCACAGTACCACGCACACACACACACACACACACACACGCACGCACGCACACACACAATCACTAAGGGTAAAGTTGTGGCTGCTAACTTCGGGACGCTGTCCTCTTCCTCTGAGAAGTGACCTCTAACAGCAGGACTGCCACCACCATCACGGGCTGTGGTTCTTTCAAGGCATGTGGCTTTGCCCTAAATCAGTGGCCCAGGGCAGCTGAGCTGCTGGGCCTGGACAAGCACATAGCCTCAAACTCTCTGTGGCTCTCCTTCCACCAAACCTCAGGAGACAGAAACGACACGAGGGGTTTAAAAGACACACAGCCACCGCCACTGGTAGAAATCCCGAGCTGGGATATTAGACGCCTAAAGGTGCAACCA
The DNA here is from genome assembly GCA_004027205.1 of Ctenodactylus gundi. Classification (NCBI taxonomy): domain Eukaryota; kingdom Metazoa; phylum Chordata; class Mammalia; order Rodentia; family Ctenodactylidae; genus Ctenodactylus; species Ctenodactylus gundi. The sequence goes on from PVKB01004754.1 coordinate 44,551, forward strand.
TATTCTCCTGGTGGTTGGCTGGATTCTCATCACGGAGCCAGGCAGTCGGAAGGCGGCAACAGCCCACGCTAAGAAACTGTACTTGAAAAACTCTCCTTAAACATGAAGTGATGGAAAGTATTCCGATGGCATCTGGGACCTCACTCATTACTGTTTCGGTGCCAAAATCCTGAAATCATCTCTTTCTCCCCCACTGTTCATGAACAATCTCTTTCTCATGAGGAGTTCGATTGATTTTTCTTTTATTGTTTCGAGTTAGGCTTTCTGGATGATGTCACCTCAGAATACCGTATTATTTAAATTTTAACACCATCTATTTGTTAAGTAAAGATAACTTATTAGAGCTCTTACGTGAGATCCTTAAAATTCTCTGTGGAGCTGCGGCACATGTGTGTTCAAATATGTTCACCGTATGTAAGGATTACTGAAAATAAAAAAGAGGAATTCCACAAAAAATGCAGAAATTAACAACTGTTTGCACATCAGAGGTGAAAACAAAGTCTCCCTCCATAACCCCGCAGACAAATGTCCATTTTTATTAAAATTTTCTAGTATGTTGCCGCAATAATTTTATAAAATACTGGAATAACTCACATGACATGTATTTAACAGTAAGGATAAGAACAACGGTGGCAGAACGTAACAGAAAAGACCGAGGGGAACCACGCGCCGAGTCTAGGCCACTCTCGAAGTTGTACCAGCCACTTGTGGTTTCCTCACACCACGTGTCCGCAGTGTTCTCGGCTCCTGATAAATATGGACACCGATGTTTTTCTTAATGGTCCCATGGAGGAGGTACTACTTTGCCTGCACGTCACAGAGGAGGTTCTGGAGACACAGCGTGGTCAGCGAACTGGGCTTTGGACACTCGTCTAGAAATGCAGGAGCTGTAGCAAAGAGTACCTGGACATCAGAAAAGATCCTTCTAAAAGATCCTTCTGTTCACTCTTCGCTGAGTTCTAGAGATCGTATGATAATAAGTCAAAAAAGAAACTTCTGCTTCCGTTCTGCAAATTTAAGTATGAAACCGCTGGCACCGGCCTTGCTAAGGAGGACGCTGAGAAGTGAGTGCTTCTAGGACCCTGAAGCTGGCCCATCTAGAAGGGTTGGGGTCGTAAGGCCTAGAGACGCCTGGAAGGGTCCGGCAGAGAGCCGGGATGCAGGGTGACCGGCACACATGGGAAGTCACTCAGGAGAGAGGGGCGCCAGTGACCTTTCCCAGAGCTGTGACAGGCATCTCCTGTTTTGGCCACTGCAGTTGTGACAGTCAGCAACTGGGGATCTGCCTGTACTTGAGAGATCTTCTGAGGTCTCAATGCCAGAGCTAAGGCACCCCCTGCAGGGCCGCTGGGCCTCGAGTCTGGGAGGTCTGAGGGCACTGCTCCTTGCAGACAAGGTCAGGGAACCAGCTTAGAGCAGTGCTGCTGCCTGTTCTCTGGGGCCACTGACAAGGTGGGCTGGAGGTGGGAGGAGTTTCAGAATACAACAGGAAGAACCTGGGCCTGGGGCCGCAAGGCAGCCTGGGGACTGGGGCAGGAACCCCGAAGTGTGCACGGACAGCTGTACCTGCCGCCCTCAGCGACTATCGGCTCAGCAGAGTCTAACGAGGAAGCTAAGGGCTCTGAGTTCGAGTCCGAGTCCCCTGAGAGTGCTCCCTTGGGATGTCACAGAGGCTCAGCCGGGGGAGGCCACCACAGTGCTAGCTAAGAAGGTCACTGCTGCTCCTTTCTCTTCCTGTTTCTTTCTAGTTCCCATCCCCGAGGGATTCCAAGAGGAGGAAGAGAGGCCAAGGACACGGAGGGCGGAGAGAAGCTGCTGTCTTCCCCCTCCCGGCACAGCGGGGCCTCCAGCGTGGCCAGCAGCGGGCAACGGGGCTGCAGCCGAGCGTAGGGACACGCTGCTAGGCAGGAGCGCGAGGGAGTCACGGTCTGCGCCGGAAAGGGAGCGCGCAGCCCTTTTCCTTCCAGGAGGGGCCGCAGCCACGCCGGGACCCCCTGAACTGTCCCCGGGGCCGCAGGGCACATTCCCTCGGGTTCATACTCATGGCGCGTCCTGGGAATGCCCTCGCCACGTGGCAAGGACGTGGAGACATCTTAACTCCCGGGCTGACTTCTGTTTGGGGCTCCTTCCCACACAGACGTGTTTCCCAGGGAACCTTCTTGAAATTTCCTCTGGTTCTGACAGCGGCCACGGGAGTGTCTTCCTGCCACGCTTCCTGCTACCGAGGAGGAGGGCCCCCCTCTGTGAGAAGAGGCCTTGTAGAGCTGCTGCCTAAGAAACTCAGAAAGAAGCCCCCTTAATTTATCCTTGAACCTTGCTGCCACATGAAACATAGAACACTGATTTCCTAAGGGGCAGAAACCCCCACGTTTCACAGGACTCGATTCCCTCCAACATGTTAAATACACAATTAAGGGGGCTGGAGGAACCGCTCAGCGGTTAAAGCGCTTGCTTAGCAAGCGCTAAGTCAAGTGCTAAGTACCCGAGTTCGATTCCCCAGCACCACATAAGCTGGGCGTGGTGGCGCATGCCTGTAATCCCAGCACTCGGGAGGCTGAGGCAGGAGGACTGCCCTGAGTCCAAGGCCAGCCTGGGCCACAGAGCGAGACCCTGTCTCAAACAAAACAAAACAAAACACGAGTAAGAGAAACGAGAGCCGGGGATGCGTAGAGCTTTCTGACTTTTCCACGGTGACCCTCTGCTCCCGGAGAGGTGGCTGGGTCGCCTCCGTGTTTCTCTTTGGCATCCCATGGGTTCCAAGTGGGCAGCATGAGTGAGAAAAGATCGGAACGCCCCAGAGCGACCCCAAGGACAGGTCCCACCCCGACTGAGACGTCACTGTTCCACCGGCAGTCGCCAAGACCAAGACCGTGCAAAGCAGTACAAGTGTAAACGATAAACAAAGAGGAGTTTCTTCCCCCTTGAGAAAAGGTGAAATATATCTGGAGCGCAGGGTATTGCTATCAAGCATATTCCCAGGGCCAATCTTTCCGACTCCACTCAGAAACTGTATTCTCAAAGCGCAAACTTCCCATGTTGACAGGAGAAGTCAGTCATTTCAATTACATAAGCAATAAAACTTGCTAAACTTGCTTGCCAGCGGATAATTACAATTTAAAAGAATTCATTTCCCATTCTTCTTCTCGGGGATGACATGTGATGTCTCCTAGCTCTCATGAATACTGGATGAGCGAGACCAGCGGTCAGTTGCTGGACGTGCACGGGTCCCTGGCACCGCATTTGTGCAGAGCAAGTAGCGGGCTCACACCACAACTCCCAAATCCATCATGAGAATGCCAGTAATGACCCATTTATAATTTAATGAAGTCCTTCCATGGATTCATTAAATAAACAGTGACAAAGGTAATTATTGATTTTTTCCCAGCAAAGTTCATTTCTGAATAAGGATTATAATATTAAGCCAATTTAAAGCGCGACGTCCTGAAACACAGCACCCAGAAGGCGCTTGGAAGCCACAGCGAGTGGATCGCCGCTTTCCATCTGAAATGACATGTTCATTCGAAGGCCATGTTTGGCCCAATGAACAATGAAAAACTCCCTCGCTGTCTGCTTGTTTCCTGTGCTCCTCGAGCAGCACCAGGCGGGAGGGACAGGAGTGCAGCCTCTCCTCCGTCCCCACCCTGGGGTGGGAGAGGAGCAGGGAGCCCATCTATTACACACACCCTGGCACAAGTCCCCCGCTTCAAGGCCCGACCTGGGACAGACCGAGACAATGTCCTTATACCGATGACTGCGCTTGTCACAGAAGACAGAACGGCTCCTGGGGTCCAACTCTGCACTGTCGACTGGAATTGGAGTCAGAGTGTATGCGGCATTTGGCTCCTCAGGGGCCCAAACCTTACCTGGGAGCGGAGGGTAAGAAGGCCCAGGGGCCGCGGGACCCTGCGGTCTTGGCCACAGGTATAGAAAGAGAGTCCACCACAGTGACTCAGCCCGCCACCTGCCGCCCACCTCAGACCAAAGGTGTGCATTAAACCCATGTGCGTTCCAGGTGAATGACCTTGAGGTCTTACAGGCAGGTGGACCCATCAATCTAGATGGTCTATAACATCAAGAACTGATTTTAGCTTATTGTTTTATCCTGCTAATGAAATAAAAGTACTAGCTCGTGCCCCTAAGATGAGCCTCCCATCACCACTTCAAGAGACCAGGTTTCTGCTCTAGCCTTCCACTGAGCGGTATCTTAGTTCCATTCACTCATCCAGTAACCAACATTTAAATGTTTACTGTGTACTCTAACTTGTGCTATATAAGCGGACAACTCAAAATTGCAAAATGCGTGGGCTTTTACTGTCTTTAGGGACATTTTCAATGACACTGGGAAGATAAACTATGCCTGCAAAAACTCATTACATGAGACCCCAGGGAGTGGTGGGGAGGGCAGGTGCCCATCTGGAAGGGTTTGAAGAGTCCTCCAGGGTTAGAAGCAGGTCTGCTCTGGGACATAGGTAAGTGCAGCTCCTGGGGGGACCAAAGCAGTGCCCAGGGTGGTCGCTGTCTCCCTGCCCCCTCCCTCCTGGCCCAGTGAGCCACACTGGCTCTATACCACTCACCTCACCTCTCAGCACACCAGCAAGGCAAGGACTGGTTCGCTCTCTCTCCTCTGGGAATTTAAACTATCTCTCCCCAAATCAGGCAGCCAGTAGGTACGGGCAGTGCCATCTGGTCACGTGGGCGGAGCTTTCTAATAAAGAATGGTTTTGGCTTTGCCAATGTTGCTGAAAAGATCTCTGAAAGCAGGCATCCTCACAGACTGAAAAGAGGCAGGGGTTCTTGCATAGGGCAGCTTTGATTACACTTCTTAGCACCACATAACGTGGGGCCGGAGTGGGAGAGGTCTAGGGCAATACTACGGCAGAAGGGTCTTACTTGAGTCACAGCTTTCTTTCTTTTTTATTCTTTCTTTCTTTTTTATTTTTTGAGACAGGGTCTTACTCTGTAGCCCACGCTGGTTCTGAACTCACTGTGTAGCCCCGGCTGGCCTTGGACTCAGGACAATCCGCCTGCCTCCGTCTCCGGAGTGCTGGGATTACAGGCGTGCGCCACCACGCCTCGCTTGCTGGGCCACAGATTTCTAAAAGCAGTCTCTTTGTTTTCCCATCGGTCTTCCTGAAGGGCCTTCCAGCTCTTCCAGCATGGCCCCATTGTGCAGGTTCCGATGGCCGCTCTGAGTCCCAGAAACTGTCCCTGGCCAGCAGTGACTGCGCCCTGCCGGGGCCTCATTCTCACCTGCGGGTCCTAGGGGGTCTAAGGTAAAGCTTGTGCGACAGAGACAGTGCCCCCTCAGCCTGCCCATGGCGCTAGCACTCACGCTCCTGTTATAACTGCTCAAAACAGCTTGAGGGCAGGTAAGAAAAAGACTAGATTATTAATTATGACATCCTTCACAACACAGAGCAGACTACCTTTACATCTGTAATTTCCCCAGCCACTTTCATATCCAATTTTCTCTTTTTAATTGAGGTCCAATTTACATAATCTACTACAAAATTCACCCTTTGGAAGTACAGAGTTCAGTGGTGTGTTTGTACATTCAGACGTTTGTGCAGCCAGCCCCACTCTTTAACCCCAGGGCATTTGCACCACTGCGCAACTTTCTTTCCATGAGATCATGCATCCAAAAGCACCTGCAACCTACTATTATGATTACTTCTCCTACTATTACTGTTACTTTTTTTGAAAACTCAACGTTTGGCTTCATAGTAGGCTGATGAGAGTTGGATGAAACACTGCTTGAATTATGTAGCCGTTGCACTTTTGCTGGAGGATATAGTAGCTCATTAACATTCATGACTCCCGAGGCAGGGTTATCTGTTTTACAAATAAGAGGCTATAAAAGCTCAGAAAGGCTGAGACTGACCAAGCCCCACCATCTGCCTAGCTGTGGGCTCCAGAGAGAACATTCTGAAATCTAACTGTACTCACAGGGGGCTAAGTTGTTCTGCCATGGGCTGTACTAAAGCTGGATGGTGGCTTGGTGAGAGACCCTCCTTCCTGCCTCCCACCCCTGTGAGGAAGACTCTAGGGAAAGCCTACAGAAGCAGAAGGAAACAATTAGAAACATATTAGCAAGGGAGTATTTTTTTTAACACATTAAACACACCTAAATTTGAACTTGAATTTCCATTAGATCTATTTTTAAATTGACAAGGTAGACGAACTCTGGAATTTTATGTTCTATAATCAGAGATTCTCCGATTTGGGAAGGGGAAGAAGATGTCTCATTTGGTTCATGTATCAATAACCTGAGGCCTTCTGTGAGCCATCTACGCTCTTTCCCAAGAAATTCCAACCCTTCCTCCCGGGGGTGGGGAATGTAGGACTTGTTCCTGTTGGTAATAACTAGCCCCTCGTCTATCAGGTAGGCTGTGGTGGTGTGCATGGGAGCACGATTTCCAGTTCTTGGGAGCCACTGAGTAGGCCCTGGACCTGGCGTTAAGACTACCAAGCGCTTTTGCTCTCACGATTCCTCCTAAGATTAAGCCAACAGTCAGAGCCACAGCGGGACTCAGTCAACCCTCCAAATGAGTGGCAGGCTACAGAACCTTTGAGTGTGCCGATAATCCTAATATTGGCGTCTTGAGAGCTTCTCCATTGTGTTTATTTCACTGGTGGAGATGATCCTGAATTCTCCCTTGTACCTGAAAGGACTACAGTGAGGTTGTGGCCAAGGATCAAGGCGAAACCTACCCTTTTCCATGCTACTCCCCCCTGGGCTAAACAGCACACCTCTGTGCGGTCCCTTCACAGCTGCAGAATGGAACCAAGTGGACTTATGGCAACCGCCATGATGTGCACCTACTGATCTTTCAATGAAATGCAAAAATGGGTTCTATTATCAAGCTTTACTTCCTTGAATAACAAAGGAGCAGAACCTTAAAAAGGCAAGGAAAGGGCATTGGGTTGGTGGCCCAGGGAACACTGTTCATTTTTCACAGGTAGTCGTACTTCCAGCTTGGATGCATCCCTCAGTGATCAGGCACCAGACAATGTCTTCCAGATGCTGCAGGGCCTTACCACACCCACGCAGGTCCCACCCAGTGAAGCCCCTGCGCACAGCGTGGCAGGCTGGTTGGGAATGGGGAAGATTCACCCATTATTCTTGGTGGTGGTGGTGGTGGTGGTGCTTTAAAGTCTCACGGCTCAGTGTTAAATTAGCCCAGCTCTCACCAGGCACTCATTTCAGACCCGCCTTTGGGCCATTGCACTGGTGCTTCTTAGCACCCTCCACCAGGAAGCGGATGGGGCGAGGACATCCTGTCACTTCTGCCAGCTTCTGGCGTTTCCGTGTATAAAGGCTTTCCTGTACGGGGCCCTGGGAGGACGTGCGGATTTCATTTATTTGTTGTATCTCACCACCATCATTTTTGAGGCGGGCTGACTGTGTAATTATGGTCTGACTGTCATGTTCCACATTTCCACAGCTCAGAGCACAACAGCTTTCAGACGAATAAGCAAAACATCTTTTGGATGGTAATTTCAGCCTTCTGCATGGTAAATGGTACCTTGGTAAGGAGGTTCTAGGTAAAACAAAATTAACCTTTGTGGGTTTTTTTAAGAAAACATTTTAAATATTTTCATTTTAAAACATGAAAACTCATCAAGACATTAATGAATTATTCTTAATACCTCGGTTGATTAAAGTTATACGGCAGTAATTTGGGAATGGAAAGGTTTATTGAAGAGTAGATCATTTAAAAAAAAATTATGAATTATGACTTGCTACAAAAGGGGTGGTGCCCCCTGGACTGTCTTCTGCAGCAGGGGTCCCCAGCCCCTAGGGGTTAGAATGATACCAAACCACGGCACTGGAAGGACCTAGGACAGATGAGCTGTGAGCAGGTGACAGGGAGTGAGCTCCGCCTCCTGTCAGCATGCTCCTATCAGGTTCTCACGCTCTTGCTGATTGACAGAAGGTTCATTTCCGGCTCCCCTCCTGCTGTGGCTTGACATCACAAAGCTGTCCTCCAATGACCTCCTCCCGGTTAGGGATACCCCCTCCCCAGGTCCTGGGGAGAAAAGCCTTTGACTACACCTGTCCCCAGGGTCGGAAAGGTTGTGGAGACAGTGTTCTATGGAATCCTTATGGCCGGATTAGCCCTGGAGTGGTAAGTGACAACTCCTACAGCAGCACAGAGACATCTATGCTTGTGTCGTTCTGACACAACAGAGATCTTGAAGAAACCAGAATCTCTGAGTCGGGAGCCCCCAGTGACTATGGTCTTTCTTCATCTTCATCAAACACTATTGTTGCCACCGATATAACGGCAAAACTATGACCAAGTATCTTCTAGCAACGGTGCCTTCCACCAAGTACTGTCTATTCTTTACACACATCAACACGTTTAAAACACATATGCTGGTTTGCTTACAGACACTCATTTCCCTCGATTACATGGGTTTCTGGCACCAAGGACACTAAAATTTTGGAATCACCATAATATACGAAGCTTAGGACTCGGCAATGCTTGTCTATTTACTCATTCCAACAAACAACACAAACAAGATATGTGTTCCTGGCATCTTGTTACATTCTGGGTAATGTGTGGTTAGCAAGGCAGACAGCACAGCAGTCATCATGAAGCCTAATTCTCACATCACGTGCCATGCATGTCAATAAGACAGAGTGGGATGTCCTCAGAGGGAGATGGCGTGCTTAAGCTAATTCCCCATGAGAAGCTGAGAACAGAATCCACAATGAGTGCACGTATTCTCCAGGAAGGGGAGGAGAGTGCGCACAGGTCTCAAGGAGGAAACCCCGTGTAGATATGAAGACAAATTTAGGTACATGTATGAGTGCATGAATTCTTTAGACAGAAACAGATATAAATTACGTATACATATATGTAGGTATTATCCAGAAAATTTGTCTAAGAGATAAACCTAGGTTACAAAACTATGCATAAAGACAAATTATAGCCTTTGTACAAATAAAGTAACCGAAAAAGAGTTGAAGGTGTATATTTTAAGATTTTGCAATCTATGAATGGGAAGTTGCTGGTAGACACATACAGCCCAACAGTATGTGTCGTGACATTCATCTAGTTGTTTGTCCCTTGGTGACATTTATCAATGCTTTATGAAATGCAATATATAAAAGACTTTGAATCAACAGGGACTAACCACATTTTCCAAAAGTCATTTACTTCTACAATGTCAAAAAGCGATTCATCATCCTGTGCTTATATTTCAAAGCTGATGCAGCGTGTTTAGTTTCTTTGTGAGGTGGAATGTCTTGTTAACTTTTTTCTCTAGAGAGTCCTTTTATCTCAAGACATAGCAAGAGTTCTTCACACAACTTCCAACTTAGAACGCTCTGAAATCACTTGACTAGTAGTTCAAGTGCCTTCCACAAATTAGCTCCCCCCCCCAAAAAAAGTTTTTGTTTTCTACCTACACCCCTTGGAATCCTGTTCCCTTGGAGGAGTATATGAAGTGTGTTCAATAGCCGAGTGGCATGGTGCCTTCCTCCGGCAGTCAATGGGTCACTTTGCCTACTGCTACACCCAGAAAAAAATTCCTTTAATCAAATCCAAGAATCAAATGCCAAGTGCCCTGCAATGTGGGCAGGCATACTAAAGCCAGGGCCCTACAAAATGCTCATACGCAAACAATTCTGGGATAGGTAAACGCTCCTGTCTCAGGTCTCTAAAGCTGTAACTACCGAAGGCCACCGCTGCTCACCCTGCACTCCGGAAGGCCAGAGGACACAGGGAAGAGGCTAAAGGTAAACACAATTGAGATAAGACAGCTTGGGGAGCAATGGCCACCTGCCTGCCAACGAAGTGCAGGAGCCTTCTGCGCCCCCTCCTGGAGCGTCACCGCACTGCGCTCTCATTCTGCAGACCACAGGCCAGACTCTGGCCCATCTCATGCCTCTGCTGTCCTTTCTGCCTGGCTAGCTTTTTTGGTTTTCTGAGGTTTTTTTTTTTTTTTTTTTTTTTTTTTGGCATTCGTTCCATATCCAAAAAACAACTGATCTCCTGTATCTTTGGGGAGTGTGCAGAATGTGAAGAGCTTACTGGGCCTCAAACCTGCTGAGTAAAAGGGGTGCTGCCCACGAAACGCCCTTCATGAAACAGAGGCTCATCTGCTGGCTACTTGCTGGAATACGGCAGAACTCACTTAACGATCTGCGGTGGCAAAGGTCACACAATAACCAGGACCCACTTGAGTAGCAGAACTCTGTGGTGGAGTCAGGTTTTGTCTGATGGGTCTTCAAGTATTAGATATCACCACGAGATTAACATGCAGTGACCTCAGATCAACTTGGACCCTTGCCCCTGGCAAGCATGGCTTCTCAAAACAAACACAAGCCAAAACTAATGGCGAAGACAGACCTGCCCTGAGAAATTAATCACAAATACTATTCTAAAACCACGCAAAAAAAAAAAAAAACCTACTACCGCATTCAGTGTTTTTCTAACATGAGTGCTAAGGGCCCCAGATGAAATGACCACCCTGAAACGGCAGATCCCACCTCGGGGCCTGGGGACAATGATGATAATGACAAGGACCCTTCTGCCACATGCCAGGAATCCCCTCGCATCCGAGATTATAGGAAACAATCAATCCAGATGTGTAATATTATCTCACTTTAATTGACGACAGAGCAGAGTCTGCAAAGCTTAGTAATTTGTCCCAAGTCACAGGCTGGCAAGTGTCAGAGCTACGAGTGGGTGGGCCTCGGGGCTCTGGGGTAATTTGTCCCAAGTCACAGGGCTGGCAAGTGTCAGAGCTACGAGTGGGTGGGCCTCGGGGCTCTGGGTCCAGGTTCTGGGGGCCTACCTACTCCATCGTCCTCTCGCTAAGTCATTCCTCGGCGCTTAAAAGACGTTTGGCTTTCATAGATATTATCGAATCTCTTGCAAAGAGAAGGACATTAACACCCCTGCTCTTACGCATACCAGGAAACATACCAAGTGCTTTTCAAACCCCCACTCACAACCACCATGCCTGTGCCTTTCCGTCTCCACCCCGAGTATGACTGGCATGCAAAGCAAGGGGTTACTTCACTAGAGTCACAAAGCTCAACACCCGACTGGCTCTATTATACACTCCTATCTCTCCAAGTCCATAATGCTGCTTCCCTCCTCATACACTTCAAGATCTTTAGAAGACAGGATGTCCGTACCCTGGGGCCTCCAACCCTACCCTTTCATGAGGCTGAAATGCTGAAAAGTTTGCGAAGAGGGGAATCGGTGGAGCCAAGTTATGCAGCTAGTGGCATGAAATTGCTCCGAGCATTGAGAATCATTAGTAGGCTAAATTCTACCACATAAGGACCAGGACAGACGTTCTCACACTTGCGGAACCCTGAGAGCATGAAGGCAAGCACCTCGTCCTTCAGGTTTAATTAAAACTCTGAGCATCTCCTCACAGAGAGACACAACGGAGGAGCGCCTGGAAAACCACCAGGGTCCCTCCTCTGCTTTCCCGTGGCTGCATTCCCGTTGGTCCTCTAGCACCTGTTTCTTTCATAGCAAACAGACTTCTTTAAATCATTTTTAGCATCAGCTACTATTTTGGAACCAAGTCTCAAATTTTCAATCAGGTCCAATAAAATTCATTATCATCATAAAAAATCCGCCACAGAGTTTTGGGTAAATAAAATTTGTCACTAGAATAGGCAAGAAAATGAAAGATTTGGTTGTGGTTTCCCAAAGGCAATGCACCTGATATTTTAAAAGAAATGCTATTAACTTTCCAGAAGTTCAGGCCTTCCAAATGTCATGGTCGATAATCAAATAAATATAGATCTGAATTTTGTAGCTACTTCAATTGTATCAAAAAGCCCGTGTTGCACATGAATTGTTACATAAAGCCTTTAAATGGCTTAGCATTAACAATATGAGCCATCATAACTATTTTGACTATTTGGTAATACAAATTTATATTTTTTTGAGACAGGGTCTCACTCTGTAGCCCAGGCTGGTCCTAAACTCACTATGGGGCCCAGGCTGGCCTTGAAATCAAGGCCATCCTCCTGTCTCAGCCTCCTAAGTGCTGGGATTACTGGCGTGTGCCACCATTCCCAGCTTATATGGTGCTGGGGAACTGAACTCAGGGCCTTGTGCTTTCTTGGTAAGCACTTTATCTGCTGTGCCATTCCTCCAGCCCTACACATAAGTTCATAGGTAGACTTAGATCACATGCAGGAACACTGACTGAACTCTACGTGCCACTGGAGGATGACAGAACAGATGGTTCATAGGGTGGACTATTGAGCAACAAACTCTACGAGAGAGGTTTGATTCAGAATTTTTCTGCTGTTTGCTCCTTTCCTTACAAAGAATGGCTTTTCAGACCCTTCTAATTCTCTTCCACTGTGAACATTTCTAATTTTGTCTTTATACACCGAAATTCTCTGAACTGTTTAATTTGCCCTTTAGCTTCTGGGGCTTGGCGTTTCGGTCCTCGTCATCTTCTCTGTGTCCCTAGGCATGCACACATGGGTCTGCAGTGCCACGATACCAGTTTTAACTTGAGCTGACTTGTCCAGAAAATGCTCCCTAAGAATAACAGCTCCGACTGAACCCTGCTTGCGGGGTTCAGGTTGGTAACACCAGACCTGCCCTAAAATGAACACCTATAACCAGACTCTTTCTCCTGAAGTCAGGCGTGCGCTTCGAGGGAGCAAAAAGAGAGAAGAGTGTTCAGTACTGGCCCTGGTCGTGCTCCAATTAACAACTAACAGAAAATAACTCATTAAATCATAAAATTCAACAATTCTATTTCGTGACAGACGAGAGTAAGAAAGAGCCGGGATGTGTTAATGTCCAGATCAAGAAGGAGCAAGCGTGGGTCCTGTACAACTCGTTTGGGAACACTACACTTTGCATAAGCTTTTTCAGTCAAAATCAAACTACCAGACATCTTCTGAAGACATAATATAATTTTCTGCTTTAATTAATTCTGTTAGTTGCCTCAAACTCAGTTATCACAATTTATTCTATACAGAAAAGTTATAAGAAATTAAGAAAAGGTTTCCAAGAGAGATTTGCAAATTTATTTCGTAAGCCCGAATGCTGTCTTAGTGTGTTACTTTGCTTTTTGTTATTAGTGAATTGCTAAATTCTGAGCTTAAAATATTTTAATGTCCAATCTATGCCACATACTACTCAGCATTTTGTTTTTCATTTCTTTTTTCTCACTATGTTGTCTAGGTTGGCACTGAGCTTGAACATGGCGTGTAGCTCCGCTGGCCTCAAACTCAGGATCTTTCTGCCTCAGACTCTTGAGTACTGGATTACAGGCATGTGGCATCGTGGGTGGCTTTAACTCACTAACATTGGCATAGACCAAGAAAATGATCTAACTATGAAAAGTATAGATAAATATGTTCAATATCTGATTATTAAGTGAGCAGTTAGACAAGAGTTTGCAATATCCAGCTTCTCTAAGTGTACACACAAAAGAAACAGACACAGGTAATAACCACCTATAATAACTTCAACTCAACTTATTCTTTGGAAAAACATGTATATTTCGGAAAGCCTAAAAAATCGTCATCCTGGAAATTGTATATGGTAAAGTCCTCATTCGTTGCTGCACTAGCTAGCTCTTCCATCCTTATAGAGGTTACTAGAAACCTTAAAAAATTATTTCCAGCCAGATCTGGTGGCTCAGGCCTGTTATCCCAGCAGTCTGAGAGGCTGAGATAGGAGGATGTCAAATCTGAATTTAGACTGAGCAATTTAGCAAATGTTATGGCTTGAATCTGATATATCCCCCAAATGCCTCATGTATTTGAATGTTGTGGTTTATCCATGGACTCCGTGTGCTGTTAAGAGGCGGAGCTAGGTATGATGGGGTGGATCCCGGGCAGGGGTGGATCCTGGGGACATGGCGGCCTGGAAGTATTTATGACAGCTGTACCCTTCCTCACTCACTGAGCTTCTGGTCTGCTAAGCTGTGAAGAGCTTTTCTCTGGCTAGGCCTCTGCCACGTACTTCCATCATTGCTGGCTGCCATGAATGGACCAAGACTATCTGAAATCATGAGATGAAGTAAACTTTCCCTCCCATATGCTGTTCACGTCAGGTAATGTGTTCCAGAATGACTAAGCAACTGATACGGCAACTCAGTCTCTGTCTCGAAATCAAAAATTAAAGCAAAAACAAATACAAGCTGGGAGATAGTTCAATGTGAAGGCTCTGGGTTTGATCTTGAGTACCACACACACACGCACGCCCACACACACACGCACGCACGCACACACGCACATGCACACACTATTAAACTTACTACCCTTACGACGACTTTTGTGCCACAAATACTGCCATATGCTACTTTCTAGAACATGCTTTTTCTCGCCCAAGTATTACAGTAGTAATGGTGTGTAAATTTTCGATGTTGTAAAAAAAAATCACCCTGGTGTGCACCAAACTAGATTCATACATGGTGACACAGCATGGTGATGAACTAGGAAGTTAATAAAGTCAGCGCAGAAAAAAAATCCATAAATTATCAGCATAAAAGGCCCTTGGCCTAGATAACTGATTTCAGGTTTTCAATCATGTGTGGATAATGTTACCAATAAATTGCAACCGTCAACGTCTATCACTGCTCTCAATTCAGTCCCGAATGTGTATCTGAACACAGGATGCCGCCCACAATAATCACAAATCAGTATGGAATATTGATAGAATCCTCACATCATCTCGTGAGGCAGATGCTGTTATCACTTTCATCTGATAGGTAAATGGAGGGAATAACATGGTACCTGACCAGAGTCGCTCATCAGCCTTGCAAGGAACCAGAATTTGGATGCAAATCTGGGTATCTCCAAAACACGTGCTCTTAACTACTACTGTTCTGTGCTCCACAGTATTAAAAAATCCTCAACATAGGAAATTTCTGGTGATGGAATCTGTTTCAGAATAGAGAAAAATTCTGACATCACAGAACCAGAGCAGCATCCCAATGCACAGGCCATGGAAATGCAGTATGCACACATACACCAAAATAAGACCAAAGCATGTGATAATCTTATTTATAAAACCCCAGTTCCCACTGTCTACATCTATCAATCCCAAGGCAGCGGGTGACACACGAGGGTGACAACGCAGGGCATGTGGTGGCCTCTGTTGTGACGCTTTACATAGTAACTGACTTTAACTTTGTAACTCTGAGATCTCTGTTGCTAAAATCAAGTTACAGATGTGGCATAGATTTACACAGGTGCTGGTTAGAACTTAGGACTGAACCTCAGTCCCTTCTGACTTCAAAAGCCCTGAATGTTATAGATGAGGCATGTTCCCCAAATTTTGGGATGTGTGAATATAGGGAAACCACTTAACATGCGTCATTAAAGTAAACAAGGAAAACAAAATAAATCGTTGTGCTGCACTCCATAAGATATTTGTAAAATTCAATGTATATATGTGTGCATGTGTAGTGTGTGTGTGTGGGGGAGGGTGTATGTAGTGTGTGTGGGGGAGGGTGTATGTAGTGTGTGTGTGTGTGTGTGTGTGTGTGTGTGTGTGTGTGTGTGTGTATTTTGGGGGCAGGGACAAAGGGTCTCCCTTTGTAGTCCAGTCCAGATGGATCCTGAACTCATTATGGAGCCCAAGCTGGCCTCACACTCACGGCAATCCTCTTACCTCAGCTTCCTGAGTGCTGAGATTACAAGCTTGCATTATCACACCCAGTTTATGTGGTACTGCAGAATCAAACTCAGGCCCTTGTGCTTGCTAGGCAAATACTCTAACCACTGTGCTATATGCTATTTCTCTAGTCCATCAGTGTATATTACCGATTGTTAAAAAAAAAAAAAAAATCACCCAGAAACTACCAAGTGAACATTCTTTGGCATGATAAAACCCAAATCTATTTTTTTGTTAATGGCTGACACCATGCTTAAAAACCAAACCATTCCCACTGAAGAAGCAAAATTTCACATTATCATCCGTATGGTTTTGCTTTGTTTTAGCCATGACAGTCAACATAAAAGGAAGGTGATAAGTTATTAGAAAAAAGCAAAATCCTCCCAGTGCTATAGCTACTAAACTGTTACAATCAGATGAAAAATAGTAATTTGAGTAATACAAAAGGCCAATCTTCAGAAACCATTCTATGTAAATGTGAGATGATCAAACACAAACCTATACATTTTCTTAAGGAGAAGAAAAGACATGTGGTGACATATCTTAGCATTGAAACAGTAAAATACAAATTCAATGAAAGTCTATGAAATTTTCTGACTCATGTTTTTGATATGTAGACTCTAGTTGACAGGTGAGTTCAGGTCCTTTGTGCTATTTCATCTATTTCTGCTAGATAATTTCCCCCATAGAATGAACACTGGTATCCTGAGAGTCGAGAGAACAGCAATTTTTGTCCCTGAATATAATTGTGGGCCTGAAAAAGTGATGTGTCTCCCGTCATGGCAGTTTCTCCAGTTCGTCCAACATCCTCATTTAGGTTCCCTAATTCTATCACATTCTGAAGTATCTCCTAAAATTTTATATGCTTCAGTAAATTTCAATTCATATTGGTTCTACTTTGGATCATCACTATTGAATGATAAATTGAAAATTCATCAAAAGAAGCAAAACAAAGGCAGTGTTTCAAATTCAGAATGGCACGTTCTTCTTCCTGTCTTCGGCACCACAATGCTCCTCTGTCGGTCGAGGTGACGGGGTTCTCTTTGGTTTGTTGTACTTTTAGGTGCAAGATGACTTTAAGGGACCGTCAGAAAGAAAAGAAAGGAGAGAAGAAAAGAGAGCCCCCACTCACCCAGCGATGTTTTGGGATGCAGAGGTGCCCTGCCAGCAGTCAGCGCCACGGAGACTAGAGAACACCCCACACTGCGCGTGGGTTTCACGTCGGGACTGCAGCTCGTTCTCTTTGGTGGAGGTCAGGCACTGCTCTGAGGTAGTATAAATGTGTCCACGAAGCAACCGTTCACTTTTATTTGTAGAGTGGATTTGTTTTCATTTATTGATGTTGCGGCAAAGTGATGTTTGTGGGCTCTGGCTGTGTGTAAGCCACAAAAAAACAAATTCTACAGACAGGCTAGAATGCAAAGGAACAACGCGCTCTATGCGTCGACAGAGGCTGTGGTTTCGATTTATAGGCAATTACACCTGCACAGTGTCAGTGTCGTTACCTCAGCACATCTTGTTTACGACGGGAGGGAAGCCTGGCTGGGCGCAGGAAGATGTCCTGGGGACACGGGGGCTCAGGCTTGGTGTCAGGCTCAGCATGGTGTACATAATGCCAGATGTGAGACGGACACAGGAAGATGCATCCGTCACCACGAAGAACCCCCCGCAGCCCCCCACGCCAGGAATACATCACCATGGGACAGCAGGCCCGCACGTGTGTAACTTCCGACATAAAAAAATCGGAGTTAAGTCCAATTTACTTCTCAGCTTTATGTGAGGTGTGGCTATCTTTCTGTGAGTCTACGTATCCTTCACGCTCACCTGTGATTTAGCTTAATATGATGGAAAGTGACCCAGGAGAAGCATCATAATTCACATGAGATCTTGCCTTGTATGACTGCTTTGAGCTTTCTCCCAGATCTCCTCAATCCTGGATGTCACTACACGGAAATGATTTTATCAGTCTTCTATCGGTTTACTGGTTATTTTAGCAGTACTGACTACATGTCAGCATTTAAGGGAAGAATTGTTACAACAGAACGGAAATAAACTCAGAGTCTTTTCTTCATTTTGAAGGTAAAGTCCATGTGTGCAAGTCAGTGCACGTCAGTGCTCACAGTAGAGAAACTGACCTTTAGTAACTGATGTACCAACAGCTTCCCACAGAATGGGGCTGTTATACGAAATACATTAAGAGCTCTGAAATTTAGTATGAAAAACACAAACAACTAGATTTTAACAAAGCATAAAACTGCTTGTGTGCCAGTTAGAACTGTCCAGGTCTGAAAGGCTGACACCACCAAGTGTTGGTGAGGACGTGGAGCAACAGGAATGCTCATGCACTCCAGTGAGGCCGCTCAACAGGAAAGGCACTTTGGAGAGAACGTTGACAATTTTGTAGAAAATGAAACACATCCTTAGCATAGGATCAAACAACTGAGTTCCTTGGTATTCACACAAATAAGCGAAACATTTGTGCTCTTACAAAAACCTGTAAGTGGATATGAAATGACAACTTTATTATTGTCAAAACCTGGAGGGAACCTCGATGCCCCTCCGTAGAACCTCCTACTGGTATTACTTTGGTACATCTAGACCACAGGATGTTGATCAGTGACAAACAGCCCCACTGGCCAATCAAAGACCCGGCACAACTTTATGTTCATATTAGTGAGGGAGCGAAATTAATCTCAGAAAGACACACACTGTTCATTAGCGCCATGTGACATTATGAAAAAGGCAAAATTATGGTGAGAGGGAAAGGAGCCATGGATGCCAGCACTTGGGGTGGGGAAGATGGGACAAAAACAGCAGAACGCAGATGACTTCTAGGGCAGTGAAACCGCTCCTGACACTACAGAAGAGAAGCTAGTGCTCGTGCACTTGTCAAAACCCACAGAATGCACAAACCCACAGCCGACCTGTAGTGTTGATGATGAGCTTTGGCTAAGAATGATGAGTCAGGTTGCTTGGTAATGGTATCGAATGTGCCCTCCTGTGAGGGGCGAGGAAGGTCGAGAGGCAGTGTGTGCGGAGGAGCCAGGGTGTGTGGAAACCCCAGGACCTTCTGCCCGTCTGGTTTGCTGAGGAGCTACAACTGCTCTAAAAAGAAAGTCCATTGTAAGGCAGATATATGTTCACACAGACACACACACACATGCACACTCATACACATGCATACACATACACACACATACACACATACACATGCATACACACACTGATGAAGTGGTGAAGTGGCTTGTACGTGTCTCTTCAGGTATCCTCCCGACACCCCAGTGAAGGCACGCACTGCCATCTCCACTGGTGATGAACTCGTGTGGGTAGAGGGGGAGATGCATCCCGGCCTGTGTAATAACCAATGCCCTGTGGTCGACCTCAGAGAGACAGAAAGGAGAACACAGGTGGGTGAGAGCCACCCCAGGGCCCTCCAGGGCAGAGTCAGGTGCCCTCTGGAATGTGACGGATTTATGCCCCACTCATTCTTATTTCACATTTATTAAATTCCAAATATCTCTGTCCAGTATAAACAAAGGCACTGGTCTATCATAACTATATAATATGCCTATTTATATTCAGCTCATAAACAACTCATTAAGAACACATGGTATTGCATAGGGTCAGTCTCAAGGCTAAGCAATTTTATTTGCTATCTTTTTAAGACAGGTGGGTAGATTTCTGGCCTAATTGATTTTTGAACCCTGCCAAAGGTGCCTGAAGACATAACTGAAATTATCACAAGACTGGATACTCTCTCTCTCTCTCCCTCTCTCTCTCTCTCTCTCTCTCTCTCTCTCTCTCTCTCTCATGACAATGTTTAATAAGATGCAGACTGAAGGAAAAATGACTTGCTGCCCCTCTTTGTGGGGTCCTGTGAAAAGTTACACGACATTGGTTAAGCCATCTGCAGCAACTGAAGCTTACTGGCAAGATCTGTGACATGGTGTTGCAGACTCTCATAAATGACTCTGGGAGTTGGGAAAACTCACTGAAGTTGACTTATCAGCTGAACCTCATAAAGGTAATTAGACACACAAACTAAAGAATTAACCCAGCACTAATAGACACAAATATTTCATTAAAGCCTTAGTCTATGTTTGCAGAAAAAGTGGCAAAAGAGAGATCTGCAACACAAAGGAACCATCTACCCAAATACGGCAGCCGACAGTTAGCCCTCGGAAGCATCTTCCATCCTGTCTGAGATTCTAATGGAGCCCCAGAACCACCGGAGAAGTGCAGAGTCTTCTCAGAATAGGTCATCACAATTACTTGGCACATCCGCAAGAGGAACACTGGGAGGTCTCCAAGCACGAGGCTGTCATACAGCAAGGGCCACTTCGGTTTCCACACATCTCCTCTTCCGAGAGGAGCACACACGGTCTTCTCCAAGCCAACTCTTGGGCAGTGTCATTGCAAGATATTTTCAGGCAAATCAAGTGAACAACAAGTTTTTTTTTTTAATCTACAGTATAGATGAAGCATCCTTTTTTTCAGATACAGGAATGCAGTTAATGCCACTGATACAGGTTGGTTTCCCTCAAATATTTCTGACCCGGTGCCCTTCTCTGCCTAAGGTGCAGCCATCTGTAAATGGTGTGCAAGACCCGCCCCTTCCTGGGGTCTAGCAGGAAAAGGTGGAGCAGGTCAGCAGGAGACCACCTTTTTAAAGTTTTCCTAAAGAGTCACAGAAATAACAGAAAATCTCCTGTATACACACACGTCTACACGAGTTTGTGTACAGGAAGCCCTTGAGAATAAAGGGAGGGGTACCCGTTTTCAGACTGGGGATGACAGCTTTTTTTAAATCAGAATCTGTTTGTACAAGAAGATAAGAACAGGAAGTAGATATGCAGTGAGATTCTCCCTCACACACCCTGCCACTCCCACAGTGAAAACGGACAACTGCGAAACAACAAACACCCTTTAGGTTTATGGGGACCCTTTTAGTCAGCATGATCCTCAAAATCTGGTGCCAAATGACAGCAGCTTTTGAATGAAAAAACCATCAGGGGTTCTCATGAAAATTCTTTAACCCAGAGATAAGGAGAAGGGGCAGTAAAGATCGGGGAGGGATCTTCCCACGCCCTGCTTCCGCCTTCGTAGCTTAAACACAGGCATAAACTGCGAGGAAGCAGCTGTGAACAGTCCACATTTGACTAGTAGGGGTATCAGAAAGTGGGAGAAAACATGGTTTTAGTAACACGTAACACCTGACAGGGACACACCAAAGTAAGGATGGATTATAAATGCAACGGTTAAACAATTACACCTTCTCGCAAAAATCAGTTCTCATTGCAGGGCTCAAAAAAGACCAATCTGCTGTTAGACTATATTCTAAGCAAAAGCCTCTGTGTGTCCTCGCATGGCCACCAGAAGATTTCAATTAAAACGTCTCACCGATTCAGTGAGCCAAAGCACAGAGCACTAGGCTGTCAGAAAAAAAAAAAAATTGCTGAAAATTTTGACAAGAGCATGACAAAAATATATGATCAATTCACCAGCATTTCTATTGTGAAAACAACTTGAATTGGCCCACAGCCTCCGTTGCTCGGAAATTTCACGTAATTACTTTTTTATGGTATTGTCTAGACGCTCTAGCACTGGCAGACCTTTTGTTATAACTCGATGCAGGAATAAATGAAGTAAAATCTAAGTGCTTTCTCTTCTATGTGAACTATGTCTTCTTCCCAAAGGAATATGGCTTAGCAAATAAACGCAAAGGTAAAGGCGCTCATGGGAAGATGTGGAAGCAAACTCCCAGGTAATATGGAACAAAGCGTGCCCCTAAGTATGCTAGCATACTGAGCAGGAGGACTAGACAGGCAAGACTCACAAGCACCGATAGGCTCATGAGTCTCTGGGGGATGTGTGTAAACGGCAAACACTGGGCCAGCAAGCCTGAGGCCACCCTAAGGGTTTGTATCTACTAAGTGCCTGGAGGGTCTCGATTCTGCCCTCCCCAGGCCACACCATAAATAGCAAAGTTATAATGTCCACAGTGGTTACAAGGGTAGGCTCAATCTGAAGAAGTACTCATATAATCTGAGTGTGAATAATATGGACATTTCCCCGATCTCTCTGCACATAATGCAGAGTTTAAGCCAGGTTCGTTTTTCTTAAGGAAGCTGAGTGCATCTCAAACCCTCAAGAACTAGGCAGTACTTGGTTGCTCTGGTCTGAACCTGCACATCCCCCAAATCCTCACATTTGGAAAATGATTCAATCATGGGCTTTAATCCATTTGTTTCCGGTGCTCTTAAGAGGTGGAGCCTTGTCAGAAGGGGCCGATCACTGGGGCTTGACCTGGAAGTAAACACTAGCTCCACCCTTCCTCTTCATCTGCTTCTTGCCTGCCACCAATGAACAGCTTTTCTCCAACACGGCTCTTTGCCAGACCCTTCTGCCATTGGCAGGGGACCATGAAGGGACTGAGACTGCCTGAGATCGCGAGCTACCGTAGCCCTTCCTCCCCTTAAGTCACAGGTGTTACATATTATGTCTCAGCAGAGGAAGAGTAATCAAGACACTTGTTGGTTTTTAGTAGATCATACAGATTTTATGATGAGCTTTGAAGTTCCATCTGCCATGCACTTTAGAAGTGGCGCTTTATGTCTGTGGTACCAAGAGCTGGGTGCTACTACCTGGCCCAAGTGAGACTCACTCCAAAAGCTCCTATGAAAATTGGCACTTGAGAACTTGATCCTAAAATGTTCATCATTTTATATTTAAACTCCTGCTTTTCCAAAATATCCAAACATCATATATTTTCATTTCTAGAAGACTAGGTGCCTTGATTTTTTTCAAGAAAAGAATATAAACAATCCAGATGCATTCGTTTTTGTATGTGGTGCTTCTTCTCCCAGCTAAAGGCATTCCCTCAGGTAAACAACTTAGGGCCTTTTATTTTTTAAATTTGAGAAATGTACGCAGAAGTTACAGTCAAGTGTGGGCATAAGCCCTTTGGAATACCATGAAAAGAAAAGAAATCCAAGTTCCAGGCTGTCTTTTATCAGAGCTTTCCTGGTCCTGTCTGAAGCCCGGGGCAGGGATTAAGAGCTGCAAAACATCACCGTGCGCAAAAAAGTTAAAAGAGAAGCTTCACTCTTCAAATCGACTGCTTGGATGTAAACGTGCAAAGGGTCTTTTCCAGGTTGAGTGGAAAATACAGTGAAAGAGCCTAATCCCAGCTCAAGAGATTCTGTTTTTTAAAACCCTAATTCGGCGAACAAAGTGAAGGGAACTAAAACACGTGGGCACCTGGCGAGCCTCGTGGTTCTCCCGTCAGTCCCCAGCTGCCGCCTCGCCGACCCGCTCTGATGCCAGGCTCCTACACCTCCTTGAGTTATTTCGTATTTCGGCTTTGATCTTCTTAATCCTCGTTCGAGCGATGTTCAGGAAGGGCGACCCGGAAGGTGGACCCGAGGCAGCGCCGCACCAAGGCTTCCGCGCCAGCGCGCAGCCGAGGACTGTTCCGCTGTCGGTTCGGCCGGAGGAAGGAAGAGCCTAGTGGAACCGCTGAGCCCTCGGTCGGTTCTCCTGTTCTCCCGAGGCCCATCCCACGTTTTCAGGGGGCCGCCGCCCAGAGACCCTCACGCTAGTGAAGACCAGGAAGCCAACGATACGGGCAAATTAACAGCCTGCTGAACCCCAGGCCTGCCATTCTCGGTTAGTCTCTTTCTCACACAAATGTAACCTCAGTGCATTCCAGCCTCCAGCACGTACCGCTTTCAGAGAACATGTATGCAAGATAAAAATCAACAGCATCTCAGAATTTAGAGAAAGAAATCATGCACCACGCCTTTATAATTCCTATAGATATAACAAGAACGCCTCGGGCAATGGCCAAGAACCCAAATGTACATGCATAAACATGTGCAAATATCTATGCATGCAGGCATACATACATGAAAGACACATGCATGTATACTCATACACACAAATATGCAAAGACATACACACATGCACATATGTATACACATATATGTACATACACACACATGGAAAAACCAGACTTCAGATAGAACTAGATATTTTAAAAAAACCTATTCACTACTCTGTTTTTAGCTTACTTATTATTTTTTTGACATATGTTCTCACTCTGCAGTCCAAGCCAGTCCCGAACTAAAGGCTATCCTGCTTCAGCCTCCCAGGCTCTGGGATTATAGGCATGTTTCACCACCCCAGCTTTATTCGGTGCTGGGGAATTGAACTCAGGGCTCTGAGGTTGCTAGACAAGCGCTTTAACTTCTGCATTATTTCACCAGCTCTGTGTTTAATTTATTAGCTTCTTGATCAAAACTTTTTGGAACAATTACGTTTTAAAAAAATCAACACTCTGAAATGGGTGAGATTCTGGGAGGTGGGGGGAGGGGAGGGGAGAGAAGAGGAAGCGGGAGGGGAAGGGAGTGTGCACTTGACTGGCATGGCATGCGGGTGAGCAAGACCCTCACGGTTAAGGTAACTTACGACTGTGTGTCGCAAATACACACCAGTAAACATGGGGGAAACTGACGCTCCCGGGGAATGGAAGTGCGAACTGTGCGTAATGACAGCTCAAACACCCACCCGTGTATTTCAATAAATAGCTAGTCATTGAATTTACTAATTTGGAAATAATACTGATTCTTGGTCTCCACGATGATCATTTTTGGGAAATTAATTGCAACAAGGATTCAGGCTAATTTATGAAAAAAAAAACGGATTTGCACTTTCTGCTAAACGAAAGCTCTTGCTACCACATAGCCTGTCATTACTGAGATGCACTTCCACCGTAAGGACACTCAGTTTCCATACGGCTTCTGGTCCGGCTGTATCCAAACTCAGCGTGACGATAATACCAGGCCTGTGGATTATTAAGTACTTGTACTATGACGGACACTGTTGTAAGAATTCTTACGTTCGCTTTAAAAGGTAGGCGGCACGGTGAATTCCATCTCACAGGTGGTAACACCAAAGCTCAAAGAAGAGAGTTGCGACCCCGCAGCTTCCTAGCCAGCGTTAGGGCCGGGTTTACCAGGCTTTGTGTTTTGGTTTCAAAGTATCTTACGTACTGCCTTACAGACGCTCCGAACCAGAAAAGTACACGCCAGGACGCGAAGCTGAGGGACAGTCTCTGGTTCTCATGTTTGGGACAGAAGGAAGACACGCCAGCGTTTTGTCAGGGAGATGGAACCGGTGGTGCAAATCCCAGGTAGCGCGTACAAAACAGAGAGCACCCAAAGACTGCCAGAGCTCAGAAAGCTGTGGGTGATTTACAGCCCCAGGATGCAGCAGCCAGCCCCACACAGGACGGGCAGCCCGAGCGTGCACGGGCAGAGTCCTTCTGGGAGTCAGCTCCCACGCAGCAGCTCCGGGGGACCCACACACAGTCTCTTGGTGACTACACGTGCCCAACAGCTAACAGCCCTTCGCGTCCGGACAGCACGCTGCACCGGAGCAGACACACTTGCTGTCTAAACACCCCTTAAAATCATTCCATTTGTTTACCAAAATCTGTTCACACGTGTTGAGAAGCATCTTTCTTCACTTATCTGACTGTGACAATGAACCGCGAGTACCTCCTCTGTTTCCGGAGGTGATAATGGGGAATGTCCAGGCCTCTCCAGAGGAGGGAGGACGTCTTTTGAGGGCTCCTGAGAGCAGAAGCTTCTCTTGCCAAGGAGAAGCCCCTGCCTGAGGTCCTTCTACACTAATGAGGCCACAGCAGAGCTGGACACCTGACGGCTCTAATTATCCCGGGGTGTCTGGCAAGAAGCTTTGTGATGCCTTACGCTGAGGAGATCACACAAGTGAACTCTAATCCCTCCCCTACTTGACCCTGTCAGAAAACAGGGGGCTCTGTTGTGTTTGGCTGTTGCAAAGATGCTTTCCTCTCAACTGGTATGACCTGATCAAACAGGAGATTACCTTACAGATACCTAGCTAGTCCCGCTGCACTCCAAACACGGTAGGACACAGACTCGTTTTCAGGTTGGAGAGACAGCAAGCGAGACGCAGAATTTCAGAAATCAGACTTTTTTTTTCTCAAACACAGGATCAGGTGTGATTCCCCCAAATATCCCAAACACAAATCAAACTACCAAGGCATTACGCCTGGCTGCACAAGCTCTAGGTTGAACGCAGGTATCCAATGGACCCAGCTCCACGTTCCTTTTCCAAAACACCTCTGAGATCCTTCCAAGTGTCAAATATTAGGCTCATTTTATTTTCCTTTGTGGTACTGGGACTGAAAAGAGTTCTACATATGCCAGGTACATGCCTTAGCCTTGCACATGGTGGGTGAGCGCTGTAGCCTTGACCATGCTAGCTAGACGCATGCTCTAGCCTTGCACATCCTAGGTGTGTTTTAGCCTTACACATGCAAAGTGTGTGCTCTACTTGAAACTGCTAGGTGTGTGTTTTAGCCTGGTACATCCTAGGCGTATACTCTATCCCTGAGATACAGCCCCAACTTATTTTATGACGTGTTCCTGCTACATTGACGGGGTTGCTCTCGAATGTGTAATCTTCCTGCCCCACTTTCTGAACAGCTAGGGTTACAGGCTTGCACCCTCATGCCCAGAAACAGGCTTATTTTCTTTCCTTAAACTTTTCCTGAGCAACTGAGCCCAGAAAACTTATTTTTCTCTCTGTTCTCTAAAGATGCAAATACTGAAGTGTCAATGGTATTCAATCCATTATGACTCAATGTAATTCCATCCGTTTGCTCAACTTATCCTGACTAAGCATGTAGTATATGCCAGGCTCTTTCTACACACCAGGGAACTGTGCACAATGACAAAAACATATGAAACTTCTCCCCTTGTGTAGTTTCCCACCTGGAATGGGGAAACGGGAAATGAAGGTAAAGCGAGCAGGGACGTCTCAGAAGATGGAGTAGCCAGAGGAAGCTCACGAGCACGGTGACCTTGTGCAGACCCAAGAGGCCAGGTGAGGGGCCTCACCATCTGGGCCAGGCGAGGCCCCACAAAACTGTTCAGAGGCAGAGGTGACAGATGACCAGTGTGGCTGCAGTAAAGGAAGGAAGGGGAAGTGGGAGAGGGAGCAGATGACACCAGCCCACAAGAACGCGGAGGTCAAGGGAATGTTTCTGAATTTTACTCTGAGAGACAGTCACTGGGAGACTCTGAGCCGATGACTGATGCCATTTGATTTCAGAGGCTATAAAGCTCGTTCTCATATTCCTTGAGAACTGACTAGGACAGCCTGGAACACATAGAACAACCAGTAGATCGCACCATGAATGAGAATTGGTTAAACTCTGCTAGATTTTAACTGCCATTAACTAATAAGAAGGTGGAGCCAACCAGATCTGCTGATGAACTGGATGTGAAGTATAAGGAGAAGGAAGAATCCAGGATGATTTCGGTGTTCTTGGAAAAACAACTTGAAGTGTGAACGAACATGGGATATGGTGGGAGAGCTGGCCGGCAATAGAAAAAAAAAAACAGATTACTTTTTGGCACCTGAGGCTTGCACAGGTTAGGTAATAAATAGGGAAGCCGTGCATGTTACCATGCGGTACTACCCAACCTCGTGACACTTCAG
The DNA here is from genome assembly GCA_004027205.1 of Ctenodactylus gundi. Classification (NCBI taxonomy): domain Eukaryota; kingdom Metazoa; phylum Chordata; class Mammalia; order Rodentia; family Ctenodactylidae; genus Ctenodactylus; species Ctenodactylus gundi. Next base: position 71,730 of record PVKB01004754.1, read on the forward strand.
GATACGATGATAAATCCTGGAGGTATCACGGACAGGCGACACTTAAAGCTGTGGAGGAGAAAGGGGTCACGGCGCACGGATACCGACAGCACAAAGGAAAGGCACAGATCACAGCTCCAGACTACTTCCGCAGTAACGGAAGGTCCGGAAGCTGAGGAGGGACCCGGAAAGGAAAACCGAGAGGAGAAGGAAGCCGAGAAGGGGGCGGGGCCAGGCTCCAAGCCAACACGTGACTCAGGTGGAGGAACGACCGTCCGCCGAAGGCCCTGCAAACACGCGTGAAGATGAGGCGGCAGCGTCAGTGCTGGTGGCCACCGCTGACCGCCACGGGGAACGCTGGGCACGCTCCTTTCTGAGCTAAATCTTGCACTTCTACTGCTCGGGGCCGATCTGATGCAGCCAACCAAAACCTAGGGCTGAACTCCATCCAAAGTTATCTTATTCTTAACGTAATCTGGAATTCGGAACATAATTTTCCATCCCATAGACAAGACGACAGAAGAGTTTATAGATGGCAACTCTGGAAGGGTCCCTTCTGCCCGTTGTTAACAGCTGCAATCGGACCCACGTAAGGCAGGCAGAAACGTCCGAAGCACCTGATTCTGTGGTTATGACAAACACATGTCCCTAGGCCGCCACGGTGGCCTCCATATCTAGAACATTTCCATCCCTTCCCCAAATGTCACCGGGTTCTGTTTTGCCTAGTCCCCTCCTCTCCCCAGGAGCTGAAAACAACTCGCTAGATTTCCATCCCTCTACTTTTCTTCTATAATGTCTTATTAGTGGAATTCCATATCTTACAGATTATAAACTGTTTCATAGGTAACCACACACCAAATTTACCTTAGAATGTTTGAAGCTATCTTCCCTGCCGTGGTCACAACTTCGATCTTAGGATGTCCTTCACAGAAGCCCCAATGTTGCCCTCCCTGAGCTCGGAGGCACCTCCAACTTCCTCAGCTGCACTGATCTCATGCAAAGGCTCATTCGTGACTTGTACATTTATCGATCGGTCATTTATTGTTTCAAGACATAGGACTTTGTGCTGTGGTTGCTCGCGCATCTGCACAGACCAACACAAACATTCCTATTTTGGACCTGTCTCTACTTCTTTATGTTCCAATCATCACTCAGCACAGGACCAGGCCCTGTCCTGGGCCTTCAATCAATGTGGCAGCCACATTACCTGTCAGGCTGCAGTGTTGATTTGCAGTGGTCCTATATTCACGAGTATTCTTTGAATGTAGAGTCTGCACTGGAATACAACTATATTAGCTCTCTTTCTCTCCCTTTTTTAAGCTTCAAAATCTGTTGGGCACACAAAATTGCATTCCCAGAATTTTCCCTCTCATGTGCCCTTAAGCATATGAAATTAGACATCTGGACTTGTGCCAGGAACAGAATATGAAATCCCAGGGACAACAGAGATTTAGCTGGTTCTTTATGAATATTTCTTTTCAAACTGAGCCAGAAACTATCAGGACAAACAACGGCTGGGTCAACCCAGTGACGAGAGGGCAAAGAAACACACGTCCACTTCTGGAAAGATGCATTAGGTAACATGGCAGCTTTCATATTAATATTTTCTGTTACAGTTCAGCTTTCAAGTTGATGAAACTCTCATTCGTGTGATGATCTAGGGCCATGAATACGAAGTTGTGGATGGGTGGGAAACCACAACAAAGAAAACCAGAGAGAACGAAAATTTCCTGTAGGGTGTATCGTGTGCACAGACACACACACATGCACACACATGTACACATGCATGCACACACATGCACACACATGTGCACACATGCACACATGTAAACACACATATGCACACACACGTGGGTATGCTCTCACCAGGGTGACAGGAAGGGTCCTGGGGATTATTTTTAAGTGACCTTTGCAAAGGAGTCGCACTATTCATCACTTCCCCGGACTTTTCCACCGTGTAACCCAACTAAGATTTTTTTTTTTTTAAAGAAAAGGTGACTTCTTTGGTTGGAAAATTATGCGTGACTTAGGAGTGACCTGTTTACCGCACTGGGAAAGACGCTGTTCTATTCAAGAGACCACAGGGACAGCACAAAGGAACAAAATCAAGGAAAGGAAATTACAGACTTGGGAGTGAGAATCTACCCCATCCATTCTGGCACCAGGACCGCCTATGAACATGCTGCCAGTAGGCAGGATTTTAAACACATGCCCTTTTCAGCATACAATTTTAATACAGAAATTGACATATTGGGTATGCAGCCCATATTAGAACATTGCTCTTTCTGCAGCAGATGTGTTTGATTGACCTTGAATAAATGTCAAAAAACACACTCTTCCTGTCCCCCTTTCTTTGTGGCTGTAATTCACTTTCTGTCATTCTTAACTACTGCTCCATCATTTATAACACGCTCTCTCTTTAAGTGGTAGAACAGGTGCAGTTCCACAGGTGAACGAAAAATCCTAACAAGGCAGCGTGGAAGCATGAAAGCCATGCTGCTGCTCATACAACCGAGGCACCTGTGTTTCCTACAGACTTCCAGAAATGGCAACTTTAGAAAAGCAACTGAGACATCCTGAAAACACACACGGCAGTGAACAGTCCCGTCTCTGGAGTTGGCTCATTTCCTTATTAGACACACTCCCTCTCAGACTGTACTAGGAAGTACTTGAAGCAAGCGGAGGTCCGTTTTGTCTCTCCAAGAGGGTATCTCATTAACAGTAGTAGAAACCATGATCGCAAAAAGCCATTAACATGACTGGAAACTAAGCATAGAGAAAGCGCTAGGTGGAGTTTCGCTTCATTAAGGAGCTGATGCCGCGGTGGGCTGTCCCCGCAAAAAGCAGAGACTGGGAAGACACCTGCCACATCTTGCTTCATTCCTTTAAGTTATATTTCATTACACGACATTTAATAAGTCCCGAGTTGGAAAGAGTGCAAGGAAACCTGTCCTGCAGTAATGTTTACTCTCCCAATAAACCACAGCTCTCACCAACCATGAGTCTTATTGAAAGTCACTGGGCAAGTTACATGACCACAATTCTCCTGAGCGTCCCCTTTGTGCTTGCAATTAGGCTGTCTGCCAGAAATTGAAATGATTTCACAGTAAATATAAATTTAATAGCTTTGCTTTGCAGCTCCCAGTCACGCCTGGCCCCTCCAACCGCCAGGGAGATAATGGGAGTGAGGGCCTCTCGGCAGAACTCATGAAAACAACAGAATCCCAGCAAAAACGTGGGCGCACGTGAAGGGCAAGGTAAGGAAGGGGAAAAAAAAATCTGCACTTAATAAAGACCTCACCTTTGCACCAAAACACCACTCTAAGAAAAAAAAAAAGCCGACTCCAAAGCATTGTTCAATCATTCATTACCCAAACATTTTCAAAACCCAATGGAAATAATGCTTGAAAAGGCGTGCCAGCTTGTGAATTCAGGACTCATGGGACAGGATGGCCAAAGGCTACCCTTCCTACGTGATGTGCCCTAGTGCCAGGTTCTTCGGGTTTGGGCTTCCTAGAACCTACTGGCCTCTTTTCACCTGTCTCACAGCAGCATCAGAAGCCCACACGCCCTGGCCTTCACGTCTTCTCCGCTAGATTCCTTGCTGCACGCGTTATCATAGGAGGGAGAAACTACAGACGCCGAGGAGAGAGATGCGGGTGACTGCGCTGCAGGATGACGACGTTAGTGAAATACAAAGTCTTTGGGGGGTTTTGATCTCCGAAGTCATAAACGGTAACAAAATATTCCTCCTACGTGAAAAAATGTGAGATCCAGTAAGAAACAAACAAGTCAGAAGAGAAGAGAAGCTTTCACCTACCCCGAGCGCCAGAGCTCAGAAACCTCGAGGAGCACCAGGCAAACTCCAAGCTTGGCACAAAGAAGCTCCCGGACCATGCCTCCCTGTGGCTCCCACTCTCCCCAGGACCTTAAACAGATGAACAACTGGGCGTCCGGGCAAAGGGAAGGCTTATGTCAGCAACTCGACGGGATACTGAAGCAGCTTCTGAGGAAGAGGAGACATCGCTGAACTCCCGTGAGCCAGTGGGTGGGGTGTCCCGCCCCACATTGCAGGGTGTAGGTCAATGACACATCTGAGAAGTTCTGGGCCAGAGCACAGAGAAAGGGAGAGCCTAGGAGGAAGTCCAGGAATCAGGAAGACAGCCTCCCTCCTCTCCACCTTGCCCTCTGGCTCTCTGCTCTCTGGGTTAAATTCCCCATCTTGCACTTGAAAGTTTCCCAACTCCTTCCACAACACCAGGAGGTGTGTGGAGGGCTGGCCACCTTGCTATGTTTTGGCAACAAAACATAGAGTGGAAGCTGTGAGCGAGCGTTTACACAAATATTTACCCTGTTGGACTTCCAAGGCGATGATTTGCCTCTTAGGAGAACGGAATAGATGCCAAGGAGTAAAATTAACCTCATCCTGATTCCAGGAAGCAAATCTGATGCTCAAAAGAGCATCCTGGGACAATATGAATTGTTAAAAAACCCGAGACTTGTAATAACCACGGCATTTTAAAAATGAATAAAGTTATCGTTAACCGCAAGCCAAACTGAAGCAAATTAATCCTCAAGGTGGTAAAGCTCACAGGAAATGCTTTCAATTTCGCTGATCAATCAGCTGATACCCCAGAAAGCCAAAACAAGGGAAATTATCCCATCCAAATACGTCGGCTTTGCAATATGTATTAGAATAATAAGGCACTTTTTGTGCAGTCCAACTGATGGAAGCCCGGAAGGAGGCACAGCCGGCTTTCTTTATTCCAGGCTCCTACTATTACCTCCGCTTAGGCTCAATAATTGGATATAGTTCTGCCTGCTCCACATACATTCTCTCCCTCAAATTGGATGCAATTTAGTGAAGCAAGATGCTGAGAAGTCTACCGCCTTGGCAGATCTCCCTTGGAATAGCGTTAAAAGGGAAGCATTCCTCACACCAAGAAAATAAAATGGTAGAAAATTAAATTCAAATGTATATAGGGATATTGCATTAAAGTGAAATAATTATCAGACATCCAGAAAGGACAGAGAACTAACAGGCAGAAGAGAATTTTTTATTTTGCTTGAACAAAATACTTTGTTTCACAGAAGCCACAGAACAGAATATAAGAACCAAGCTGATCTGGCTGCTGTTTAAAAGGTGGTCTTTATACACGTGCTGTGTAAAAATCAGAGAGGATCTATTTGGGGCCGTATTAAGATGATGTACTGCCCAGGTATCAATGAAGCCACCCTGGCCACTCCGTAAGTGGCTGAACTACGTAAAAATAAAAATACTCATTTTGATGCTAAGGAGAAAGCTGCCATGCTGTTTTAAAACTTTTAATCGAAGCGCCTCCAAAATACAATTAAAACGCCTTACAGTTGGAAGGTAAATAAATCTAAATACAGTTTATATTTTCCACGGCAGGTCAGTAGTCCCAAGAGGCAGACCCTACAATGAGCACCTCAGTTGCCTGGTCCATCTTTTCATGACACCTTGCCAAGGAAACTGCCATTCCCATATTCTAGACAGGGTAAAAGGCAGATTTACAGGGAGTAGTTAACGGTTGCCTGGGTGCACGCTTATCTACCCCCTCGGATCCTCCCTCTTGCTCGACACAGGCAGTGACGGTTTCCACCTTCCCTCTGGAGAACATTCTCAGTGGCAGACTCCCACCTGCGCAGAGGGCTTCAGACTTTCCGTAAGCCCCCAGCTCCACCCGCCGGAAGACACCTGCCAAAGAAGGTCACACAGAGCACGTGGTGGAGCTTTAAGCAGAGAGAGCAATCTGGGTCTTCCCTCTCATCAAGAGGCCAGGCAGGGACCAAGACGCAGCTCTTGACAAACAGAGCCCCCTTCCCTATTACTGATTCTCAGAGCCAGGGGAAGAGAGCCCCGCAGCAGGTGCGTGTTGCAATCCTGACCGCAAACCATGGGGGCCCTCTGCTCCCCCACTGTTCTCTAAGAAATGCTGCGGCACAGTCAGACCTAGCAGGACCTCAGGAGGAAAGGCCAGCACACGGCCAGCTGGACAAAATCTCTCTGAAACGATCACAGGAGCAGCAAAGCACCCAGGGGTGGCGTAACCCGGGAAAGCCGCTGGTTTCATCAAGGCCCGCCTTCTTTGCTGTTTTCATTAGTGCCAACGTCTAGGCTAATTGGCACTAAGAATTCCAAACTATCTTCCAGGCTCACTAAGGTGTGAGACGCTTTCTGAAAACCCTGCTTCGTGCTTCTTCCTGAGGACATGAGGGGCGGGCTGTGGCGTCACGCAGCTGCTTGAGCACGCAAGGACTTGGATCTCGGCCAATTCTTTTCAAGATGCAGTGACTAATATGCAGTAATCAATTAGCCAAACTCTTTGCGCGTGAATATAGCCTGTTCCGTTCAACTTAAAGATGCCTCTAGTGGTCCCATATTTCAAAAATTCAATCCTTCTGGAAATCCACTGAGTGCTTCTGAAACCCATTTTATTTCCCTAGGACTCCCTCATTACTTGGAAGCAACTGCTCAACAGGGGAAACTTTATACAATCTTGAACATTCTAAGGAGCCAGCGTTCCATTCGTCCACTCACGCACCGTGGACACAGCCCTGCTGTGTTTCATGATTGCTGTGAACAGTGAATTAAGATTTGTCTTTGGTCAATTCAGGCCTTTAAGATATGGCCACGCTTGGTCGTGGGGTCCCTATCCACGCCCAGCAGGGAGCTAGTGAGGCCCCCAGTGCAGAAGGCGGAGCTGGTGTGGGGATGGCAGGACCTTCCTGGGCACCAGGCCGTGTGATCTCTAATGTGGACCTGACACCAAGTTCAATACATGTCCCATGAACAAAGGGAGAAGCGTTCTGTCGCCTCTCACAGAGCTGAGCAGTTCTTGTCCTCACAGCACTTTACTCATATTAATTCAGCAATTTACACTTTGCTGATGCGTAAAGGGCTGAAGGGGCCAACCGCACTGCGAAAGGCCAGAAGGAGGAAGCCCTGCCTGTCAGGAAAAGAAATTTGCACTTACTGATGATGACCTGTCACATGTCCATGGAGGGAAAGCCTGACAAACAATTGTTAACAACATTGCTACGTGGTAATTCTGCTGTCAGGATGGTTAATAGTGGTTAATGAAATCAACACACTAGATGGTCTCAACACCTCTACCAAACAGCTATGAACAGAGGATATTTGGGTTGTGCTTTTGTGTGTATTTATGTACATACGTGTGCATGCTGGCTTGTCAACAATTGTGATACATGTTGTAATGCGGAATTACCTCTTCCCATCCGCAATGCTAAAGGAACCTGCAGGGGCGTGGTGCCACGTACACACACACTGAAATACATCTGACCCGATGTTTATTTTCCTCTTGCAGAGTGTGCTAATTGTATAGATCCCAGGTCAGCGTCAACATCATACTGAGGCAATCTGGAAAATCTAGAGATTCCTACTGCAAATGAAAGTCCATGTAAAGACTCCATAGTGGATACAGTTGTTACTCAGACATTTCCTTCTGAGCTAGTTTACGCCTCCAAATCTTATACTTTAAAATGTCTTCTTTTCTTGTGACTTGGAAGAAGAGAAGGAGCCTTCTTGATTATGTGTGTCCACAACTGATCTGCGTTTCCCTGACTAATATGACTTTCTCGAAGTAGCTTTCTAGAAGGAAAACATGGGAGATTCAAATGTAAACAAATCCCTAAAGCAAATTTGGAAGGGATTCCAGTTTAGAACACACTCTAGGTAAGCCTACATACCTGGCTTCGGTAGCTTCTTAACACCTTTCACGCATTCCTCTATGTGGTGCTAAAACCCATGCAATAAAAGTCAGGAGAAATGTCATCCTTTTGCTCCCGAATCTACACTGCTGGCATCAGTGAGAGCATTTCTACCTAGTCAGTGACACTGTATGTGTGCATGCACTGTGATTGTCTTGGGACTGACGCCTTAGGAAGGGGGCAGAGGCAAGTACAGGTAGGCAGAGAGTACTGGGGCAATCGAGATTCAGATCAAAGATCTAAGATCTGTATTAGGTGGCCGGGGTCTGATGAAGGCACCGGGAATGGAGAAGGAAAATCTAGATTGGACCCCACGAGGGTGTGGACTGGCAGGAGTCTGACATGCAAAGCTTGAAGGTGTCAGACAAGGAGAGGAAGATTGGGGTGGGTGAAAACAAACATACACACATAAACTCACACAAAAACACAAACTGTGGTATATCTAAGTACCTATTCTGGGTAACTAATGTGAATGAGAAGAGAACAACTAGAAGAGATAAATGTAGTGACTGAAACAGGCGGGACTGAGGTCCACAGGAGACCTCTGTTCTTAGGACTAAAGTGGGGGCTGTGAATGGGCCTCAGTATAGCCCACAGGATGAGGGTTCTACCCAGTAAGGAATTTGGATGGTAGAGGAATTCTAAGGGGAAGTTAGTACAACACAGCTTGTTAGACTGCACAACCACTGAGAGATCTCCAGGGAAAATATTGTGTTAACAAGTTGGGAGGAAAATATACACCATGCACTCCTCCCCACCCCACACCCCTCTCTTACAGCCTACACAGGCCTGGGTACACCGTCTCCAGGGGACAAAGACCTTGGGAATTCCTGACAATTCCTAGATTTTGGTCCAAGGCAACGAATGACTTAAGAGATAACAGTTAGGAAACTAGCTGGTTCCGAGGAAAGAGAGCTAGATTAAAGCCACAGAAAGAGAGAAAAACTTCCATCCCCTCAGGGCAAAGAAGAAGGCTCTATCTGAGAGGTGCTGAAAACCCACTGTGGCTGTTGATGGAATTATGTCAACTTGATGGAATTAGGACCCGCACCTCCGTTAGGATTAGGATTTGTCAACCACCCTAGACCTGGGATCAAGAACTTGTCTAGATTAGCGTGTGAGTGATTTGTGGGCTGGCCAATGAGAGAAGAGCACCCACCCAGATGTGGGAGGGCCAACTGGAACTCCAAAGTTACAAAAGGAAGGAAGAGGGAGATCGTCCCAGCTTCTTCCTCTGGGAAAGCTCTCGCCTTCGCGATTATCTAGCAATTACCTATGGACGATCCGACTTGCTACACACCGCAGATCGTCAGCACAGATTCGCTCCAGTCTCGGCTTGGGCCTGTCTGCCCACTGCTGCTCTGCAGTCTCCGATCTTCAGGCTTCAGTCTTCAACCGAGATCTGCAGCAGACTCTCACCTCACCGGCTGTCCTGCCGTCCTGGACGGGAGATCTACTTCAAGGCTGAGCAGCCATCTTGGACCACCTCTATCCTTGGATTTGTAAGCCTTCCTAATAGACCTTTTTCTGATAAAATCTGTAAATTCTGTCTTTGGAAAGAACCCAAAATAATACAACCATAAACACTCTAGAAGTGATGGGCTTGTAGCAGAAATAGCCTTAGTTGGTCTGTTCCTGGAAACAGATTAGGAAACTGAGGCTTCCATGGGTTATTACCCCAAATCACATATCTGAGGGACAAAGAGAAGACAAGAGAACATTTTCCCACTCGTCTCTAGAAGTTCTCTTTAAATGGGAAACCCTCAATGAAGGAGAACACCTAATAACAGCTAACTAGGAGCAAGCGCAGCCGAGACCTGCCACAGAGCCCCTGGCGCGCACGCCTCTCTGTCACTTGCCTAGTCACGTGAGTGAAATTAACATGGTGTCTGATTGGACGAGACAAGTCTCTCCGCGTGCCTGGGGACCAAAACCCCTTCTCGGTCATGGGAGCCGCATGCTGTCAAGGCGACAAATGTGCAGGCTGTGCTAAGATAAGGTGGCCACTCGAGGACCAGAGCTACAGAAACCTGCCCGTGTGGTTCGATGTTCATTTACGGCTATGTCTTTTTTTTTTTTTTTTTTTTTTTTAAGCAACCAAAATGGTTCTGAGCTGCTAACATGAACCACAAATAATCGGAAAAAAATCAGAACCCCAAGGGAAGGGAAGGGGTCCCTCCCCGACCTGAGCCCAGCACAAACGCCCGGCCTTTGTTTCTGCCAACATGGTATTCTGCAGAGACTATTTAGGAGGGCTCCAGGGGCAATCACAACATGAAATTTCATTGTTGAGTCGGTGTCCCGCTACAGGCACGTGTGGGGCAGGACCACCAAGTGGACGGCAAGACTGCAGCTTCTAATGAAGGCCCCGAGAACACCCTCACCGTGACTTGGAAAGGCACTTGGAAAATCCAGGCCGATTTCTGGTCTCCACCTGAGAGCCCAAAGAGCAGTTCCTAGGAGCAGCACAGCGGCGGTGGGCAGATCCCAGCCTCGCCTACCACGTAAGGTCCAGACGCCAGCCTGAGAAGCCATCGTTGCTCTCTTCATGTTTGCCCACCACAAATCCAGTGGCTTTTTCTTCCCCAATCTCTTGGCTGTGAACGTCACCGCATAACGTCAATTTCACCCCCATCACACCAGCAAACTCCCTCACCGTGTTCACGTTTTCTGATAACACCCTCGACGGAAGAAGACTTTAATGTGATTAGAAACCCTGAAACACCCCAGCTGATACAGACCTGGCAGGTGACTGCTGAAAACGCCGGCAAAGGAGGGTGTCTAATCTATTTTTAAAAAGTCTAAGCAGACAGATGGCACTTTGCCCTCGGTTACCCCTTTTCCTCTTTTTCCCCAGCAATACTGGAGAGGTCATTTGTGTTTCTGACAAGAACACTGAAGTGTCAAGGATTAAAACATAACGCAGCCTTTCTTACACAGCTTCTCTGGGGGATCCCAAAGCTACCATGAGCAATTTCAAGGCCATGGAAAAATAAAGCTTCCTATTATTAAAGATTAGATTGGTGTATGATGATAAGCAGATCTGCTGATTCATTTGTTGAATAAAAATTTAAGGCGGTGCTGTTCCAGGAAAAGAGAAAATATAAGCCAGGAACCACTAGCCAGGAGCATTTTTCCACAAGCCATGTCAAAAGCTTTTAAGCAGCCGAAGTGGGGTAGATCGAAAGAGAAGATTTTAGAGATACAAACATGGTAGTAGAAATACAAGTATTGATTCTTTTTATATGAGCTGTCCCATATAAACATGCTGCCTACCCATGTCTGATGAAAGTAGAGGCTGTGATCCTCCAGGCTGTAGTGTTTCAAACTTCCAAGCAGGAGAGAAGGATATTCTTGGATTTGCTAATTGGTTTGCACTTGAGTAATTATACCGAGAAAATAAAAGTATTTTTTGCAACAAAACTGAGCCATAACATGGATAATGCAATGCCTACACTTAATCTTGGGCAACTCTACTGCCTTCAATTTTAGGAAGATGTCAGACCTATCAACGGGTAGAACACGGCTCACAAGTGCAACCCAGGGAATTGCCCAGCGCTTGCTGCTTGCCCACTCTTCTGTGCAGCAGATCTTTATTCTTGTCCCATTTTCTCTGACAATACCTCCTTGTTAGGGAGTCAAGGAATAAACGGTTGGAAACTTTCCCTCCTAATTAAGCCCTCCCAACATAAAATCATCCATCAAATTATAGAAGCTGTGATGTCCCCGTATATTGACACTATTTCATTATCCTGAAATGAAGAAAGTTGAGTAGTATTGGATGAAGTGGAGAAAAGATATAGTTTCCAGAGAAGAACAATAAAGGGCTCACAACGAGTAAAGTTCCCAAGTCAAGGGACCAGCGGGTCCAAAAGTGGTGATTCCACAAATCCTGAAAGTGATCTAAATTCAAAAGTTTCTTCCCACTCCCCTAGAAACTTGGCTTAGAAATAGGGCATGGTTTTGGAGGATGTGTCTTAACTTCTTCATTCAATATTGACACAAGACTTGTGTCTCTTACTATCACAGCTCATAATATCTCAGAGGACTGTGGAAGTCATTCTCCAGCTAGGAAGGGACTGTTCCCTCACAGATACATGATGACTGTCTTCCTACCTAGAAAAGGGATCAGAACTCCACATGTATCTGAAAGTGCCGAGAGCATTCTGCTACAGCTTTAAGAAGAAAGAAGAGGAAAGTTTCTGGCCTAATCAGGCCTGACAGCTGTGAAATCCTATGTGCAAACTCAGTATCAGATTAATATTACTTTTACTGTCTAAAATAAAGAACGTGGGAGATTGATTTATGTGCTATGGTTTCAACAAGTAGACAGAGAAAATTTAGTGAATGAATATGGCACTATCCACTTACAAACTTCTGGGAACAGGCAACGCACCTCAAGTTTGGGAAACTGTGAAGAGAAACCAAGCTCAGGAAAAAATTAATCCCTTCACCTCTGCCTTTTGGAATTGCAAATGTCAAAGTATTTCCAGTTTACGCTCAGAAAAGTTATACACCCAACAACTTACAGAAAGTGTGTATAACACTGTGGAGAATTTTGCTCTGATAACTCTGAAAGGTAAGAGACAAGCTAAGTTCTCTTCACTTGGGACAGAATTTGTTAAATAATCTGACTTGCTCATTTCACAATGTAAATACAAAACAAAACATCACTCTGCATCTCGTAAGTGTCAAATACACGCAGTTATTATTTGTTAAACTAAAGCATTAGATGAATGTGTTTGCTAAACCTAGTGGCACTGCAACCCTTGCAAGACAAGAAATGGTATCTGCCAAACACATCTGGGAAGGAAGGTTCATCCTCAGCGTCAGGAGACTCACGATTGTTTGGAGATCGTGACCCGTAAGGCCCACCAATCTCAGAAAGGTTCACCAACAGATCCCGCCCCAGGGCTGCCTTGGCTTTGCACTGACTTCCTAACCAATCCCCCTTCATTTAGTGAGAATCTTAGTCCACATGGCTGATTAGATTTACCAACTGCAGTTCTCAATCAAAATTGAAAAGAAAACAAGTAGTCACTCTAACTTCTTTCTAAATCTAGAGCCTGTACAATGCTTCTAAGTCATTATTAACAAATGATCTACCAAGAATCCAGCTCTCCATTAGCCAATTCAGTGCTTCTTAATTATTCCCAGTGTTACAAAAAAAAAAAAAAAAATTGCCTGCCTGCCACTCAGAAAGTCATTAGCTGGAGAGGCGAGAAGATTAAATTCTGATGGAGCATAGAGGAGATGGTGGGAAGTTTATTAAAAAATGCTTGAAAAATAACTTTTCACAAGAAAAAAAAGTATGTTTTGTTGCCCTATTTGTGGCTGAAGCGGTAACACTGGGTTCTTAGACTTGTTATGCAGAAATAATTCCGGTTTAAAGGAAATATGGGACCTATTACCTCTCAGTGTTCTGCTGGATCACGTAGACGGACGCGTAAAATTTTAAATTACACCAAGCCATTATTTAGCTAACCAGAAAATGCCAAAAAATTAATGCAGACTTGGAAACCTGGAAAATAAGCGGGCAGTGATATTTCCCCACAAACTGAGGCTAATGACGGTCAGAATTTCTCACCCTTTCGCTTCTTTCACCATTTCTGACCCACGTGACTCTTTCAAAGGGTCCCGCACTGGATGAGTGCTTCCAGTGGGGCTTTGCGAGCAATCTCATAAGTGTGTGGACTCGGCAAACTGCACCACCTGATGGTGTCTCTGAATTCTGACAGGGAGGAGATACAACCTCATCATTTTCATTTTCAAGATTTAAAATGCTCTAGAACGACAGGAAACTGGAGTGAGGTAAAGAGGTAAGTTCCGAATTCTGGGATCACACTGCAGACAGGGGGAGAGAGAGAGAGAGAGAGAGAGAGAGAGAGAGAGAGAGAGAGAGAGAGACAGAGAGAGAGAGAGAGCGCTACTCCGCAAGCCACTTGTAACATGTCAATAATAATTCTGACAGCAGTTTGCGGTTACAGAGAAATATTACAATACATTTCCGAGAACCTGGGTCCAACCCTACCCGCCCTCCCCCAGCCGTCTAAAGACAGACCAACCTCATTTCTCACTCCTCTTGGAACCTTCCACTTACTCTTCTTCCCAGCTAGCCTTCACGTTGAAGGCAATTCTTTGGTCATGACGGCAGCTGGGTCAGCAGCACCTCTGCCTGCTCCGTCAGGCCTGCTTCCCACCGGGGGCCAACAGCTCTCCTGGCTAGGCGTGGTGCCACCCTATTTTCTTTTCCCCGTTCTTCTCTGCACCCCACGGGGCCCCAAAGATGAACCTTCTGAAGTGAGGAACAACGGTCCCACTCGTCTGCCGTGACACCGGAGTGATCCATGTGTTTAATAACACAGAATGGGGAGCCGTAAAAGTCGGAGTCCGCGGTAGGGAAGCGCATGGAAGTGCGGGCTAGGGAAATCCGATGGAATGGGCCCGCGGAGAGGGGAGGATGGAAGGCGATGCACTCGTCCTGTCAGCGCACGGACTTCCCGAAGGCGCCAAGGAGACATCAAGCTAACTGCCCGGCCATCCCGCGAACCTGAGGGCACCTTATTCCATACAGTGGATGGTGACCGTGCGCCATTAACCCGCAGCAGTGGGAGAGAAAAGAATGCTACGCGCTTGAAAATCTAATTTGTGCTTCAACTCAATACGGTGCCACTTGCCAGCACTGCCAGCGGCCACCTCTCCGCGCTCCTCACAGGACGTTAGCAGACGCACCCAACAGCTCCCACTTCTAGGTGAAGAGAGGACAAACGGTGACACCCGAGAACTGTATTCCTGCAACATCCAGCCAGCTGAATTGGGAGCCTGCACGTAACGCCGCGCATTCAAAACGGGAACAGGAAGCCAACACCTGTCCTGACCCGGTGGACGCTCCTACAGGTTGCAGGGATTTGCTTTGGTACAGCTACCAAGTGGTGGCGGCGCTTGGATAATTACAGCTGCAACTGGAAATGCTGAATTTTACCCATGACTTGGCCACCATTTATACGTATATGAAAGAAAATTTTTTAAGACCGTCTTCCTAATCAACAGAAATGAGTCCTCAAGAAAAGTGCTATTTTTCCAAGTTTAGCTTTTGATGTCATGAGGAAAATGCAGACAGGAGCGGAGAGTGCTAAAATATTTCGATATGCTTGGTTGAAGGAGAAATTAGTTACTTTTAAAATAAATGACATGCATGTACTCCACGTCATACTAATACACACTAACCGTCCTCAATCAAGTCGGTTAACACAGAGTTTGCTCCTTTTGCAAGTACATTATAGAGGCATATGTCTAAGAGTCATTATTGTGGCAAAATATCAGATACAATTTTTCCCATTTTATTGATGTGTATAAGCGCAAAATTTAAGGTTTACAATGAAGTTGAGCATTTTGTGTGCATACGTATCTTGTCAAGGCTACGAGGACTTTCCCGCTCTCCTTTTGTCCCTCCTCCTCCCTCCTTCCCTCCCTCCCCACCCTACAATTTCAATGTGGACTAGCACAATATAGCACGAGAGCTCGCTCTTCCAGATTCCAGGTTCACAGTGAAGTAACTACTACTGAAACGAAAACGAGTTTGGTCAGCAAAACTCAGGTATGCTCAACCTCAGAGACTCAGAGGCGTATGGAGTTTCCGCTAACTGGAAGCTTCCTGTCACCTCTCAGACTGTAGCAAATGCAGATTCCTGGGATCTGTGGATTCAGACCTCAGCACATACAAGTATTTGCGCACTCACTGCCCAGCGGGATCACATCCTGCACTGAGAAACTCTCAGATCAGGAGCCAGGCATGTCAAGAAGCTGCATTTCCCAGAAGCCCATCACCTTACTTCTGTGTATCCCCGAAGTCTGGTAGCAACTGCACTCACACGTTCAGGATGTTATTATTATCTCTGAACACTACAACTGGACTCTAAGCTGGTCTGGGCTGCTCCACACTGACCCAAGTGCCCACAACAATCGGCCAGCTTAGTTTGCTTTTTCCTTTTATAAACGCACATCTGCAATACAGGACAGTGTGCACATGTGAGTGTGCACTTAGAAATTGATGTGTGCACACAACCCATCATGAGCTATTCTGATTCTTCCCCCCTTCTCCTTCTCTTCCATTTATCACCTCCTCCTTTCTCCCACGTCTGCCGTCTTGTTCCTTGCGATCCTTCACTTTATCCATTTTATTTTATATCTGTTTTCCTTTTTTTAAAGAGAAATGATGCGACATTTAACTTTCTGGACCCGACGTACCAATTTGAAACTGAAACAGGGAGAGACGAGTATCGACATGCCTGTCTGTCACCAGGACCTACGATTCCTGACTCTCCTGTTGGAACGTGTCATCGCAAAATTCAGAATTCTTTTACCTTTTTCTTCAGTTAGACATCTTAATGTTCATGTAAAATATTCTGATTTTTAAGTGTTCCTTGCCAGTTTAAGATACCTTAAATGTGTGCGCGACCACAAAGTGGCAGGTGAGACTCGTGTCTTAGAGTCAGGAACCATCAATTTACAACACCTGATTTTGATAAATCAATCTCAAAAATAGTACAGAATATTTTACTCTGTCCCTGTATGTACTTTCACCTCCTCCTATAGATTCCACACATCGAGCACAGATGAAGAAGTCCTCTCTCTGTGGGCAGGTGGGAAAGAACACATCCAGATCTATTCAAATCAGTCAGAATCTAACCAGAGGAAATCGACGCAGGTCCCATTCCGTGCTGGTGACTGAATTGATCAGGAGGTCAGAGAAGGGAATGCCAGCACGAGGTGGGAAGATTTCTGAGGGTTTTCTAGGAAGGCAGGATTCAACTCAGACAGTGAAAGCTTAAAAACAAAGGATTTTATTAGGAAGGGCTATAAAACTGCTAAAAATCTTATCAAATCAATTAATACATAAATTTTAATGTTACCAGCTTTTTAACAGCTCAAAGCACTGAAACTCTGACCAATAAAAACTCAGAAACACTGGATTTAAGAGACGGATCATTGAGAGGGGCTAGGGATAATAGGCTGAATAAAACAAGGAATGTGGAAATAAGCATAAAGCCCAAAGAAAAACTGCAACAAATGGAGCGGACAGTGCTCACCGGGCACCTTCACTGGATGGCCCCACAGCTCTCAGCCCTCAACCTCACCCCATCCCTGGGACAGACACCTACGGGCAACTTCAGGACAAACAGTATGACGGAAGTGTATCTGCAAGCCTGGTTGATTGTTATTTATACCAGGCTGATGACCAAAGGAAAAACTATAAGCAGCGGCAGGGAGAGAGACAGACACTTACAGAAAGAAGAGAGAGAAGGCGAGAGCGAGAGACCAAAATAGGGAAGAACCAAAGGGAAAATGAACCCACTGTGAGGACATCACCATTTATATCAATAGGCAAACACCCGTGTGGGAAAGGAGCACTGACCAGTTCATCTCATGAGTAGACAGAAACTGACGAGCTTAACGCGGTGGAAGAATTGAGGTTAAACACCGTGAGAGAACTTTACAGCAGTGCAAGAACACCAGGGCGATGGGCCATCCTGTGGTGGGAATTTAGAGACACGCTTCACTGGAGGACACTCATTCATTATGTAACTAAAGCCAACCCACCCCAACCAAGAGGGGGCAGTGCGACTTTCACTAATCCATCCGTTGCTCAAGCATAGGGAGCAAAGGGAGGGTGCAAACACTCTCCAGCCAGATTAGTCTTCCTCGAAGAAGCCTCCACTCCTCCTACAATATTCCCTCGGGAAAGTACTCTGACCTCACTCTGGGTGATCCACTCTGACTCATCAGTCTAGAACTCCCCTTCCATAGCCTGGATCTGCCCCGCGTTTCCAACCACACCTCAGTTCCATTAGATGCAGGCCACCCACACGCTGGAGGCTGCCCTGCTGCCTGATGACACACCTGAGAGGCTTCTATCAGGCTGCGATCTCATGCCCACCTTCCCAAGTCCAGGTCCTGATGCCTCTCCACCTTCCCAGTTCTCCTAATTCCTCAGAGCCCAGTCCTTCCCAGAACTCCAGATTCCAGGCTCAGAATTTCCGCCTCTCAGGGTGTGAGCTGCAGTGGCTTCCCTGTCCTCATCACCATCCCTCTTACGTTGTTCTGTTCTGTGACTCCAGTGGACTAAGCTCTCCTATCTCAGCTTCTCGTGGAAACTGCACCACCAGGGCTTAGACTTTAGGGTGCACAACATTCCCCCAGAACCTACGCTTGGCAATTTTCAGGGACTTACTGATAAACATTCAAAATCACTTGAAAGCATCTCTAGAACCAATGCTGATTTTGATAAATCACAGTATCACGCCAATAGAATCCCACAGACCATTTATCAAGGCTACGGCGACATATTTTCTTCTCTCTTCTTCCATCATCATCCTTAGGATGATTTTTCCAAAGCAAAACACGTGGCTTCTGAAAGCTGCTAACGTAACCCTTGCTCCTTCAACGGGAAATAAATTATTCCCTCTCATTCCCACTTCAGTGCAATCACTGCACAGCCATCTTTTAGATTACAGCTACATGACTTCTAGAGGCTGGTAGAGCAGTTCAGCTCGGGAGACACGCTGGGGACACACAGTGTAGACTCGTTGCTTGCTGCTTATGATGTAGACAGCAGCAACGAAACTGCCCTGAGTCAACCAGGAAGTGCCCTTCCTGCCCCTTCTTTCTTCCTCCTTAGCTGCAAGCCCCGCCGGAGTCGTCCCCTCTCTGTTCTTCCTAGTGCTCCCTTTCCAACATGGAGTTACTCCAAGGCCCCGATGGTGCCAGCCTGCCCAAGACAACCGAAAGGGACACCCTAGAGCCGGGCAGAAGGTCTCTCCCCCACACAAGCTCTGGCAGACACTGCCACCTACAGGGAATATAAATGTCATCCCCATCCCAATGGCATGGACAGAAAGTCTCATTTATGATCCAGGGTGGGACATCCGACACATCCAAACTACCCAGAACTCAATGAAGTTATCCCATCAAACCACAACCTTTGATTTACAATACAGAATAACCATATATACGCATATGAACAACGACCAAAACAGAAACCTATCAGGTGTACCACGGATGATCCATTATGAGGAAAATAATTTCAAACACGAGAAGTGTCATGCCTCCACTGGATTCTGTGCACTGTTTATGTAGCTTTACACCATAATGTACCCTGGACTCCCTCAGAAGCCACAAAATCAATTATCTTGGAATTATAGATGAGTAAGATTAAATACGGAATATGGAAGAGGAATAAATAACCTTTATGTGGCTGGAGGGCAAGGATTTTTGACATGTATTTGGCAGTGAGGAGAAGTTCTGTGTACCTCCCTGAGGTCCCTAAGCACCCCGGAGACGCGGGGTCCTCTTACTTCTTCATGTATGGACGCATTCTGTTAACACAGGAGGGACAACAGCCTGATGGAAATGATAAAGAAATAAATAAATGTGTCACTTTCCCAGAGCTGCCTAGCACTGTTTAGATGACGACATAATGTTAATGGAGACACAACTGATGAAACTGCTGTCATGACTGACTCAGAGTGTTATCTACAGAATCAACTATGATTCCAGTACGATGAATTTCAGGACCATGGATTACGCCCAGGGTCTTGCACGTGCTAGGCAAATGCTCTACCTCACAAAGGAGATTTTCCAAACTCCTAAAACAACTTAGAAAAAATTAAGGTAACATGGTCCAAGACAATGTTTTGGTCATGTTCCGCTGGATACTAGGAAGTGCATTAGTGTATCATGTTAGTATTCTTGAACAAAATTTTTTCAGTGATACTTTTCCATATTGACCTAATTGTTGGGTAGTTCAACATGAAGTCATCTTCCAATGGTCACCAAGTGGCTTCAGTAGGTCCACAAGAGCAAAGCAGAAGGCGTATACAGCAACGATGAGGAAGATGTAATTGTCTAAAACACATATGATCCAAATTTTCTTTAGCTGATCTTTTTTAATCTGCATTTTTTCCCAAGCTTGCCTTGGACTTACAGCAATCACCCTTTCTCAGGCTAATACACATTTTTTTAAATCTATAATTTTACTTTTTTCTAAAAAGAAAAGGTTAAAAACTTTACCTGTATATCTCCACATATTTGTATATTAAATACACATCACGTCTAGTTTCTTACAGATTATAATAGCTACAGAATAGAATTTGAGGGTTCTACAGTGCCCTAAATCATAAAAACAAGCATAAAATGTTCACCAGGA
Source organism: Ctenodactylus gundi (assembly GCA_004027205.1). NCBI lineage: Eukaryota > Metazoa > Chordata > Mammalia > Rodentia > Ctenodactylidae > Ctenodactylus > Ctenodactylus gundi. Next base: position 91,666 of record PVKB01004754.1, read on the forward strand.
TAAGAAAGACAAGCGAGGAAAATGTAATTTTGTGTATCATAATAATTCAAGTTAAAAGAATAAGAATATTTTAAGTGGCTCTGTTTAACCGTTAGTTAGAGAAAACATCTGTTAAAAGTACTTTGGTTTAAATAGATTCCAGTTTATCTAGTAATATTTTGGATTTTTTTCTTACTAGCATGAATCAAATGGATTACGCCCTCGAGGTGAAGTTGATACAAGATTATAATATCAGAGAAAAATGTTAGAGAGAGGAAGAGAGAGTTTTCACTGAGCAAACAAGACTGTTTATCTGCTAATATGAAACAAGCTGGCATGACTTTTACTGGAATTTCTCAGAGTTCCACAAGACTAAGTGCATTACTGACCTTCACACGTGAGATTCAATTCCCCAAACCCATTTGATCATACAACACTTTTTCTCAGCAGGTAGATTTCACTTTTCCAAGCTAGTAGCTTTTTTGGGGACAATAGGGAAAGTTGATCTAACATAAGGGTGAGTGTCTGCTTCCCATAAATCATCAGGTACACCAATGACACCTGCACCCAGCCTTCAATGATGCAATCGCTGATATCATTAATCGAATTCCAGGTAGGAACCACAAGTGATATTCCCAAAGACGTTAGAAAGCATATGCACCGAGATGGGGCCCGCTGAGCTTCATCGGGACAGCCCTATCTTGTTCTGCCTCTCGGACTCGTATGTCAAAGCTGCGGGGACAAAATGAAGAAAGGAAGCCCCTCACCTCACAGCTAAACCTCACGTTAAACAGAAATCTAACCGTCTGTAAACGGTTTGCAGGTGCAGTCAAACTGCAACCCACCATTTCTTTTTTCCTTCCTTTATTTATTTATTTTATTTTTTGAGTCGAAAAGACTTGTCTTGGGGCACATATAAAATATATACTATATTGTAGGTCATATACATAAGTAACAAAACTTCCTTTTAAAAATGCTTTATTATAACACGTAAAAAGGGAGGCGAAAAAACGTCAGGCCCCAACTTGGATGTAACTGGAAGGAATTACTACGTCAAGACCCTGGTACAGAAAAAAAAAAAATCAGGTATGTTTGAGTGACTTTGATTGTATGTACATAATGCCATGAATGGATGTAAATGCCAGTGATGTAATTCCACGACTGAGGTGCTATCCTGTGACACAGCGGTACTTGAGTCAGCCAGCTCCTGCCAGGGGAGTCTGCCCTGGGTAGCTTTAGGTAAGACTTCAATGACCTCCCACACGGCCAAATGTTTCTCACGCATTCCTATGAAATTTAGTATTCTCTTTATTTCACTTTTTGGATACCAGGTTAAAAGCTCCAATGTCAAAGGAAAAGACATTCAGGCTCTTTCATGCTGCCTAAGTTTTTTTTTAAGGGGGTAAATGTGATTCTTTTTTGAATCGGGCTGTATTTGTCCACCTACTATGAAGGGAACTGCAGATTATCAAGACATATTTTTATTGCATGATTTTGCTCACAACTGCCTGCCTCTATTGAGCATTCTCCACATAAAGGAAAGGACTTGGACACTTACGCTTTGATTACTTCTAATAAGCTTTCAGCCACAGATATATCTACATCCATGTGTGCATCAGTGTTCTATTAGAATGCAAGAAGGGGCAGATATCGTGTTCTAGAAGAATAACAGGATAAAAGGATTTTCCGCTGTTTGCGGAATAGGATGAGATTTAGGAAATAAAATCAAACAGAAAAAATAAATGTCCCACTGTTTTATTAAAAGAATTCGGAAGTACAGGGCTGGCTTTGGTTCTACCGAAAGTACAATGCGCCATTTAAAATATCTTCCTTCCTGACAGCTTTTAATTCAGTGTTACAAGTCAGAAATCTGGTTTAAAATACAGTCACTTCCAATTTGCCAGCAGTTCAGCTTTCAAACTCTGGAACAGCACTATGTGCTAATGTTATTAAAAAAAAAAAAAAGGAAACCACTGAGGGCTGGCAGGGGAGGGGCCTGCCAAGACGTGAGGAGGAGGAGGAGAAGATACACGAAAAAAAAAAAAAAATTGAAAGACTTTCCAGTAGGTAGCGACCACCAGGAGTATTACCTTGCCAAATAAAAATTAATTTGAAGAATTGTGTTTGTTGCATTATGTATGCATGCTAAACATTGTAGGATACTAAGTCAACCATTCCGTTACATTTTTCAGAGTAATTATTTTGCTGTTACTCAAGGATACTGTGAAAATTAGTGAGAAGAGATCTGGTGAGCAAGCAACGAGTTTTTCAATTAACACCAGGACTACGGAGCAGTGCGACCCACACTTGTGAGAAACAAGGAAGCCTTTTCTGGTTGCCATTGCAATAAAGCACCTGGCTTCTCACTGTGTACTGTGGAAAGACCCAGGCTAAACAAACTCCATGACTGGCTTCAGATCCTCTACAAGTTGGTAGGCCTAAGTTCCAATGTCGCAGAATAACGAGATAGTTACAAGGAGAAAAACAAACAAACAAACAAAAAACCCCCCCTAAGTTTCTCAAGGCTGAAGCTGGCCCCAGGATCACCCTTAAATTAGCCAATCTGAAAAGTATAAAAACAAACACTTTTGCTGGCTGGGAAGAATGTGTATCACTTAAGACAGAGATGGGCCTTGACAACAACCAATCAAGACAAAGGTCAAGACATATTGCTGACACTCCTGCGGTCAGAGTTACATTCCTGCGGGGGCCTGGGGGGGGGGGGGGTGGTCATAGATACTTGCTTAATGTTAGTCGGCCAACTATAGTGTGATAAGAAAGTATCTGTCTAACGTTTGTCTAATCGCGTGGTCACCAAGTTGGAAACCCCCCACCCTCTGCTCAAGTGTGATAAAAGCCCTGCTTGTTTGCGGTTCGGGGCTCTGGGCACGGATCCTCCGTGTTGGTGAAGTCTGGGAACCCGAGCTCAGGCCCGCCGAGCCTAAGCCCGAATAAAGGCTCCTTGCTCTTGCGTATGTGCCTCAGTCTCCTGGTGGTCTCCCTGGGGTCTCTGCGACCCGGGCAACACTGTCCCTCTTCTTCATCATGACTCCTTCTCCTTCTGCGTCCTTGGCTCTCTTTCCTGCCACGAGTCCCTTTGAACAGAGTCTACCTTGTCCTCCACACTCCACACTTCCCGTCCCCGGCTTCCCCATCCTTCCTGGAGTTCTCATCCATCCTCGGTCTCAAAACTTCCTCTTTCCTGCCAGAACCTAATCATGGCACACATTCTCAAAAAAACCAAACATCTCCAAAAATATGGTTTTATTTTCTCTGATTTGTCAAAGAGTTTAGTAGTTCCATATTAAACATGAAGTTGTTTCCTTCTAAAATTATCTTTCAGACTCATCACTTAGCATATCTGATTTAGGCAAAGTAATGTCGTTTCGAGGGTGCCTACAGTTGCTTGGTGGAGGGTTACATCTTTAACTGAAACGAGGCAAGTGAGTGGTCACAGGCAAACTTACCCCTAGTAGATTTTGGAGAGGATTGTCCCTAAATGGAAATCTAGGATACAGTGTAAGACTGAACGCTAGCTGCCACTCGAAGGGGACCAGTGCACACTCGAAGGGGACCAGTGCACACTTGAAGTTGATTCTGAGTGCACAGATAAGAGGGAAAGTTGGCCTAGGGGTCGGAAACACTCACATTTATGCAGCTAATCAACAAAGCCCTCACCGGAACCACAAAGCCTTCCACGGCCCTGCAGACAGACCCTCCCGGAAGGCAGCCTGCTCTTCAGGTGTACCTTATGCCAACCACGCACACAGCAGAAGACCTGACACAGTACCAAATGAATGCATTCCTCAGGAAAGACACGAGGGGGAAAAAATCCGATTCTGCTATTTGTATGAACTCAAATCCTAACACTAACAGATTGTCCCAACTTTAATAAAAGCAATCATATCTTGATTTTTATTGCTATTGCTGCTACTTTTGGGCTAAAAATAAAAACAGCTTTCACAAGTCAAATGTTTAAATTTTGGCTAAAACCCAACACACATGCGCGCTTGTGCACACGCACACACATACACACACACACTCATTGAAGAGTCTTCTCTCGTTGACACATGCTCTAACACTGCGCCTGAAATTCCACTTCTTGCCTCTTAGCCCCTAGAATTCCGCATCTCCATCCTCTGAGCAGTCTCCTGGGTGGCCTTTTCCTAACTCTTAAATTTCCTCCTCTTTGAATTTCTCTGGCATTTGTGCTCTCGCACACTTATTTCCATTCTGCCATTTGACACTGGGAACTTCTGGAATAATTGTGGGCGGCCCGGAAAGAATTCTCAAGGAATGATTTTGTTAGCTCTGACCCATTTGTGTCCCCTGCGATGCTCAGCACGGAGGATCTCTGGTTGGTGGCCTCACCATGGATCCTCGGTGCTCCAGAGGAATAATACAAGGCCCTCGCACATCTGGGATGCCGCAGGTTGGAGGTTTAGCAAGCACTGCGGGCTCGTGAACTTCTATGTGTCATGAGTAATTGTAATTGCAGTAATTGCAGGCAGCAGGAGAAAAGTAGAACAATGAAGTATCTCTGAGTAACTGCTTTAAAAGATGCCCAGGAGAAGCCAATTGCAAACTCTTTGAGGACACAGCATTCGTCTGGCTCTCACGTGCATTCTCCACAGGACCTACCTGCATGACTTGCAAGCAGTCTTATAAATGAATGTACACTGAACCAATACATCAACGGTCAATCCTTCAGTCCAAAAGAATTACCCAATTCCTTTAATAAATAATCGATCCTCTCTAGCCCTACTTTCACGAGGCTGACAGCTGGTAAAGTTGGAGGTACCCAAATTTCTTAGAATTTGTGCATAATTAAAAATTCACACACCAATATTTGAAAATAAAATATCTGAGTATAATATACACGTGGGACCGATCTCTGGACAGGTGCATTCCTAGACTAAAGGAGAGATAAAAGACAAGCAGAAGGTTCTTTGAGTTGTTACTAGAATATCCTCTTGGCTGTAATACGAAGCCACACAGGAAGAAAATTAAAATTCCTCCCTGTTTAATCAATACTGGTATAATCGTGCAAAATCCTCTAACCTACTTGCAAAACTGGGAAAAAGGCATTCAATTAGGCCTGGCTTTACCACAGTTAAAAGAAGTTTCTAACATGAAAGAACACTTAACCACAGGATTCTTTTCCTCAGGAAAAAATAAAAAATAAAGCAAATACAACCCAATTTCAGCTGGGGGATCCCATGCTGTCCTTTAAAGACTGGAAAGTTTTCACTCTTTCTTGCTGAAGCCTGCCTGTGGCGTGCCTTTGGGGGATGAAATTCTAGCCTAACCGTGGAACCTGGGTATGGTGTGGACTCCGGTTCCACAGTAGAACACCTATGCGTTAAGGACACTGGCACCTCATGCGATCTCGGGGCTCTTCAGCCTTGTGGTTTGGGAGCGCAGAACCAGAGGACAAGCGGAGGCCTCTGGACTGACCTTCAATATCGTCACATAGGTTCAGAAGCAGGTGCATGATGAAAGGTCACAAGTGGCATACTGATGCTGACCGGGTGCCTGGAGCGCTAAACCAGTACCGCTTTAAAAAGCGGCAACTCCTCCGAAGCCCAGCCTCTCACAAAGGCTGTCGGGATGGCTGGCGTATGGCCCTGGAGTGGACAACTCCCTGCGAACTGACTGGCACCCGCCCCAGCAGGTCCACACCAGGAGTGCGTTTCTATTCAAGCAGAACACTTACCGCCTTGCTCGGACGTGCCAGCGTACAGCGCATGTCCACAAAGGACCAGAAAGGCAAGCTCGATACCCCAGGGCCGATGCCCCTCAGGTTGCCACAGGAGAGGCACGAGTTGAGTGAGATTCTCAGGAGCGATGTGTCGTCATTTGCCATGATTACGGCCTGCCCAGGACTTGTCGTCTGAGGATCCATCTGACTTCCACAGGTGTTGTGATCCCAGAGAGCACAGACCCAGAGAAGCGGCACAGTGGCCACATCTCTGTTCCTCACAGCGTAGATATGCCAACGAGGGCTAAAGGACGGCACCATCATCTCTGGGAAAAAGTCTATAGCCAACCTCACATGAGAAACGTGTCTTTCTTCTCTAAGAATGCAGCTTTCGCAGTGACAATAAATAGAAGTCTTTTACTAACATGCAGCTTTTGTCTGCAACAGCAAAGCAGAGAGACAGAAAGCTATTGCTAGGAAAGAGGCTGTTTGTTTGCTTTTAAAGCCTAACTTCAAAGAAAAACAGACTGAGGACACCGATGCCCTGAACATAAATAGGCGTCGTTCACTTGATGGGCCCACTTTACGTTCACGGGAGCTTCCTGGGGAAGAAGGAATAAAGCGAGGATTCTAAGGGTGGCTGAACCCAAAAGACAACAGGCTTTATCCCTGACATAAAGTATGGGCTGGTAAGGCAACGGAGACGTGTCCACGCCAACTACGGCCATCGCCACTACTGAGAGATATCCCAAGGACCCGTCTGTAGAGGTGGCAAATGGAAGCACGTAGTTGTAGGTACGGAGACACACCCAAACGTGGCCCTGATTCGTTAGGGTGAGGAAGGGAATGTGGCTCCTGAATGCCACCTACCAAGTAAGAAAGGAAACAGAGAACGAGGTTTAGTATGGAGGGGGTCCACCTTTCCCTCCCACCCCGGGATGATGTCCAAATCACCTTGAAAAGCACAGCACAAAACCACTATTATCTGAAGCAGAGGATGACCTCAAATGAGGCAATCTCTTTATATCCGAGGATGTCATAAAATCTACGCAGGTAGGCAGTCAGCTCATGTACATTCTCATTGTGTAGGAACTTCACCGACTTGGTCAAAGGTCCTGGAAAACCAGCATGGTGACGCCAAGGGAAAGGTTGTACTGCCAGTTTTCTTTGAGTCACTGGCCTGGACAAAGCTATTCCATCTTCTGAAATTTCTCTAGATTAAAAATGGCAGCTTCGTCAGACAGAGAAAGTAACCAGGGCTAGGAGATGAACACCTTTATGAAAGAAAAGCATCCTAATGTCTCTGACTTCATACTAACCTTTAAAATAATAAATTTGCTCTTCCTTCCATAAAAAGATAGTCTCTCCATTTTATTTCTATTAGCTGTCAGCAACTATTCAATCTCCTCAAGTTAAAGACATGGATCCCCGATAGTCCTCTTTGTTCTTCACATCAGCGGATAAACTAGTGTCACAGATTCTACAAAAGACATGTGATGCCTTCCTGTTTCAAACTGAGAGTCATGCCACCATCACACCCATCTCATGTCTGAGGTCCGGGCCTAACTCACGTCCTGACCTCTCTCCTCTTATCTGCGGTCTATCTTCTCCACACTGACACCCAACAAATGCCCCAGGCTCCCCATCTCCCAGGCACGAGCTTCTCTCCCTGACCCCAGCCTTCTTCCCTGCCTCTCCCAGAATGGCCCAGGCCTGAACACATGGTCCCTATCTGCTCTGCCCAACAGGACAGCTCCCAGCCCCACGCCATTATTTACACTAAAAGGAAATCTCAATCCTCCCTCCCATCACACTAGCTCACACATCAAGTGCTCAGTAGTGCATGGAATCAGTGGCTGCTACACTGGACTTGCAGACAACAGGTCACCTCAGGGAAAGTGCTGGCCTGTGTGGACATGCTCCTGGCCACACGGCAGTCCTACTTCCTGGGCAGCTCGAAACGCAGACCCGTGCAAGTGTGCCACATGTCCTGTGCTATAATCTTTACTGGGCTTGGCCTTTTCATCTACAATTTCTTTCTTTTTAAAACAATTTTGTTATTCACGACCCAGTATCAGTGAGATCACCTGAGAGAAGCTGTGATTGGCATCCAGGGCGGAATCCGTTATGACGCCACAAGGTGACTCCCATAAACCTGATTGTTGGCGCATCCTCCCCGCCTGGCTGGATTTTCTGCTAAAGCTCATATGCTATTTAAGCACAGAGGCTTTGCCTTCTTTAGTTTTATATACACATAAGTTTTACTTCAGGTCTGAGCTCATGATAAGTTCCAAAATGTGGAATGTTGATAGAATTTTGAACTTCGGTCTTTGGTGATTGTCTTTCTTGAAAGAGGCAGCAGTTCTACCTCAAGACAAGACTGAGTCAGAAGCAGAGGTGAAACATCGAATGGTCTCTCTGATATGAGAGTCCCAGATCACAACTCTTATGGAACTTTAAACGAAAAACAAAGTGAAACGGGGGTAGGGTGAGGAGGGAGAGAAGGAGGGATGGGTAGGGGGAGGGACAAAAGGAGAGTGGGAAAGCCCTTGTCACCTTGACAAGATACGTAGCTGCATAAAATGCTCAACTTCATTGTAAACCTTAAATTTTGCACTTATACATATCAATAAAATGGGGAGGAAATAAAAAGATTAAGGGCCCAGGAAGAGGCCTTATTCTTGATCACTTGCAAGGACTTCCAGTCTGCTACGTAAGGTTCAGTCAGCTCACCGCTGCACATAAGCACACACCTATCAGCAGAAATATTGATGCCAGATGGAAACAGCATTTACAACGCCAGCCATCCTCTGGCTCTGAATGGGGTCTACACCTTGCATCGTTTACAGCTCTAAAGATATTTTTCTCTTGTTGGTGAATTTCTCCGTGGCTCCTGGGAACGCTGATAATTCTTCTCTATGTTGGGTCAACTGCTTTAAAGAAATCAGTCTTGATCACTCTGAGGAAATCTGAAACTGGCTCAAGCTACAATTTAGCAATCTGACCTATGGTTAATCATCTTTCACTAGTTCATCTGTCAAAGAGACAAGCACAGCAACGGGCAGGCTTTGGCACAGTGAGCCCAAGCCTGAGCAATCTTCATTCCGGCTACGGAGGTTTAGGCAGCCACTGCGATGGCCACTGAAAACTCCGCAGGCCAACAGCCCACTTAGTTTTCTGTCTACACTAACATCATCAGAACGAGGGAGGGATATGAACAAAAATACTAAAATTTGTACTTTGAATGTTTAGTATTTTCATTTCCTGTACAAAACAAAGGCCTCTAGTTTGTGTAAAGCAGTTGCCTCTACTAATTCCATATTCTTTTAGGTCCACTGTTAGGCTTAAAAAGCACATGAATTACTGCTGCTAAGCGCTCCTCTTTGGGCAAAATCCCTTTGTCATTTTGGACACCTTCATGATCCAGAGTGCAGAAGGATATGACTTATCGTGAGACGACGGAGAACTGCTCAGCAATTCTCTGTTGACGACCTGCTTATATCGATTAGTTTCTGCTCCCCATCCCCCTACCTTCTTAGGGGCTCAGGCCCCTTTGTTTGCAGGGACCTGTTTCTCCCTGTCTCATCTATGGCGAGGCCGCAGGTGTCTTCCGGAGCCAGACACTCCTGATCAGAGTTGATGTCTACAGGAAGAGGGAAGCCCAGGACCCTACCAGCTCCCTGAATGCCTCTACTGGTCCAAGAGTGGGGCCCTCACCCAGCCCATCTACCGCCATCTACAGTCGGTGTCTATCTCCTACGTCTTGGGATGTTTGGACATGGGACCTACCCTAAAGCTCTCAGGTGCATTTCTCCTAAGAGCCTAATGATTGAAACAACAAAGCTTAGAAGCTACCAGAAAACCAAGCTCCTACTCCAAGGAAAATCCCGTTCTACGGTGAGCCAGAACGAAGCCGGCAGCCTGAGGAAGCCAAGGAGAAGATAGACTGACTCCCGGCAGCGCCAGAGTCCGCGGGCTGGGCAGCAGCGTGCCGCCTTCACTGGCTGGACTGCCTGAGTCTTCCTCCCGTGCGAGGAGCCAATAAGTCTCCAGTCTGCGTTCAGGGGCCTGGTAGCCTTTCTGACGGGTAAAAACCAGCCCACTGTACCCCAGACTCACCAAGAACTAATGTCCGATGCCAAAAGCACAGTCAGTAAGTCAGGGCACTTCAGGCTCTTTCCCACGCCCCACCCCAAATCCACAAACGAGAGAAGTCGCGAAGAGGGTTACAAGGACCCAGATCCACCACGCACTTGTCCCTGCAGGCCTTCCGCGCCCCACTCCACTCCCCAAGGACACTCAACCGAGGACAGCAGGGAAGGGAGTCCGCAGGCTTGGGCTTTCCAGGGCACTCACGCAGAAAGGAGGGGTGGCAGGCTAGTCAGAAGGGCTCCAAAGCCCTAAAACAAACAAGCATCTCATGCGGGAGAGCAGAGGAAAGCGGTTTAGCGGCTGCCAGGGGCTGGGCATAGGATGGCCTACGGCAGGCGCGGGATCCCGTGGTGGCTGGTAAGCGGGCTCCAAAGTCAGACGCTAAGCCAGCTGCAAGTGCGCTGGAAAAAATGACTGAAGATTTAGAGAATTGCAGAAAGATGAGTGAATTTTAGATGGGCTGTACTTCAGTGAGGCTGTACGTAAGCAAACAGGAACAGCGGGTGAAATAAGACATGGGCCCACCGACAGACTTGAGAGGTTACAGGAAGTGTTTGCTGGCCGAAGCGAACCCCAGCGGAAGAAGAAGCACACTGCAAACCTAAGATGAAGGTCGAGCTGCACTTTTTCGTTTTGAAAAATATGTAAAATTTACTACCTCAGCCATGCACGACTCTGCAGGTCCATGGTAGGGACACTTCTACTAAATGACCATCACCACCATCCCTCTCCGTAACTTTCTTATCTGGCAAAATAGTTGCTCTAAAGTCACAAGACAGGAACTCTTTCGAGCCTCTGACGGCCACCACTGTAACTTCTGTGGCTACCACGTGGGCTACTCACTCTACATGTGTTCTAGACACGAGGCCACAAAACGTACTGTTTTGTGAGCACATCACTCCACTTAGTCTAGCGTCCTCAGCATTTATCCAAAGACTGTTTTATGTCAGAGCAACTCAGGCAGAACAATATTACATCATATGTAGATATAAGATACCTTCCTTTCACTTTTCTGGAGATACCTTCATTTCTCCCTCACTTTTTCCCCCATTTTATTAATATGGATAAGTGCAAAATTTAAGGTTTACCATGTAGTTGAGCATTCTGTGCACATACGTATCCTGTCAAGGTGACAAGAGCTTTCCCACTCTCTTTTTGTCCCTCCCATTACCTCCCCCCCCGCATGGCCAGTTTTGCCAGATACAGTATTCTCATTTGATAGGTGCTTGAGTTCTCTCTCTCTCTCTCTCTCTCCATCCCTTCTTCCCTTTCTTTCTGTCTTTCCTTCCTAGCCATCACGCTTTCAGAGTTTCTTCAGGGGAGGAATTTCTGATCCCTATTGAGGCAGCTTGTATGGTACCAGGGAGTTCCACTGGCTGCCTCGCAGACGTCTCTGTCTTTTGGCAGTTTCATTATAACGTGTCACCCACGGTTTCTCTTCTAATTCATCTCACTAGGAGTTTGCTGGGCTCTGTGGCTGTTTATATTTATGTCTTTCACGGTTATTTCTTCAAATAATCTCTGTGCCATTTTCTCTTCCTCAGGACCCTTTTCTCAGGACATGTACATCAGGGTGCTTTATGATTTTTCTAGGGTTCCTTGCGCTCTGTGCACTTTTTGTCAATTTTTAAAATTTTCTGTTCTTCCCAATCGATCATTTCAATTGTCTTGTCTTTCAGTTCACCGATTCTTCCTTCTGCCTGCACAAATCTTATCTCTGAATCACTCCACTGAATTTTGCATTTCAGTTGCTGTACTTTTTAGCTGAAAGTTTATTTAAGTTTTCTAGTTCTTTGTTGATGTTTCCATTTTGTTCAGCCATCATTTTGTTAACTTTTTCCACTTCTTTCGTTAGTTTTTTCAGCATTTCTAAGTCAACTGCTTCAAAGGTTTTGCCAAGAAAATACCATCCAATCTTTCAGTGAATTTTCTGTTATTTTTCCAATTTCATGAGTCATACCTTACTATTTTTTGTTATGCTTTTGAATTTTTTTAAAAGAAAGGTCTCAGTCTGTAGGACTTTGGATTTTATTGTTTGTTAAAAACTGGACATTTGTATCTAATGATACAGTAAGTCTGGAACTCTGTTTGCCAAGGTCTATTTAATGTGTTTGCTTAGTCTTTTTTTTTTTTTAATTTTCCTGGTTAAAGGCTGTTTCTATGCCAAAAATAAGTCTGAAGTGTGAACATGAGGTCTTGTCAGGTCTTTTCTGGGCCTGGGCTCTTCCCTGGGCATGTGGGCCAACCTTCTAATTTCTGTTGCATCTCTAGTTGCTTTCGATGTCCTCAGCTTTCTTGCTTGGCTCCAGAAGAGAGAAAAAATAAAAATAAAGGAAAGTAAGGGAAAGATGCTGACCCTTCCTGTCCCTGAAAACCCTTGTGCTGATCAGGGAGGCTGGCCACAATGACCCCCAGCTCCACTGGCGTCTCCACCACCAGAAACAGCAAGCCAAGCACAGGGAGAGCACAGATCCCTCGTGCTTACAGGAGAGGAGCCTGTTACCCACTGTGGCGTCTGTAAACTGCACAGAAGGTTGTCCCAGGGCTGGGGGCTTCCAGGTGGGACGGGTAGCCGCTGCTGAGCTAAGGAATGCAATTGGCTGAAACTACAACTTACCATCGAGATTTCCCCCCTAGAAGTTCCAAGACTTCAGTGGACCCCAGAAATCAAAAGGGTTACTTCAGACAGACACTCGAAGGAAGGAAGGAAGGAAGGAAGGAAGGAAGGAAGGAAGGAAGGAAAATTTCTAGTGCTTCCTATTCAATTTTTCCAGAATCCTCTATTAAAAATATTTTTATCCTGATTTATGTACAATTTTCTCAGATGAAAACTTGGGTTAATGATATACAGTAAGAAATTAAGATCTGGAATTTTAAAACATTAAGAACAATCTTCTGCAAGATAATGATGAGATAAATAGAACATCTTAGCTTTCTACTCTGTGATAAAAAATGAAATTTATAGGCTGTGTGTAAAACAGCGGGGGGGACTAAAAAGGAGAGGGTAATTTTGGATGACCTGAGAACATAATTAAGGCCAGAACAATATAATATTTCAAAAAGGAAAGATTCCTGTAAGTAAGCATGAGTCAGGCAAAGGGAAAGCAGCAAATCAATAATCCATAAAGAATTAATATGGCAAAGTACAAAGAGATCCTGTGGATGTAATACACCAGGAATTTTTACAAAGATATTTATGAAGGACTCTTGAAGATGTCACTTAGAACAATGAGGACCAGGAGAACTCTTCCTACAATATAAAATTTCCCTATTAAAGATGAAAGAATACAATATCAATGACTACCAAGAAACAAGTTAAAATAAGCATTGAAATATAAGCACTTCAATGATCTGTATAAGATCGCTGTGGTCAGCAGAGTATATTAACTCACCTGAGCTTAAAAGGAAGAAACTGAATAAAGTATGGAGCTATTCAACTTGACACATAAAAGAATTTTATAGAAGTTGTTAAAGTATTAAAATTCCCAAAGCTCTATCATAATTTGTTCCCCTTTCTGTGCATTTCTGTTCAAGACAGTTACCACCTGAGACAATGTATGCTGCCCTGGGAACATGATTCGTGTATTTCACATTTTGCCAAAGGTGCTTGTTATTACAGAAACACGTCTCTAAAACGTATCCAATTAAAAATAAAATTCTTTTCATAATAGATCCCCAGCGTATCTCTGGTAGCAAATGAAGCATTTGGGGGAAAAAATTCCAGCAGTTCTGGTCTCTGGAATGATTTGGACAACAACAAAAAATTATTTGGGAGGGCAGTCATTCACTGTTTTGCTTGAGGTCTTCAAAATACACATCTTCAGCTCCACAGCATTTTAACGAAGACACAGACAAGTGTACGCATGAGGTTCAAAGAGTTATGTTCACACACAGCTTCTAGGGGTAACACATGGCATGCTTTACATTCCTATGACCCTTCTGTGGAGGAATGACTACGAACACACATGTAAAGCCTTAAGATCTGACCTTCTCCTGTCATGAAGGAAAAAATGCTAAAAGAATGTCAGTCATTACCTTTTCTGATAAGAGTAATAACTGAAACCTCTTTGTTAATAAACAGGAGAATGTTAACTAGGTAGAACATATTCAGAGACCAGAACCACAGACACTCCTCTGCTTAGGATGGGTGATGACCTGGGAGAAGCTTATTGTAAGCTGAAAGGATGACAAGGCCAAGATGCCCTGAACATACCCAACCTACTTGAACACCACTGTTTGGCAACAGGGAGTCTGCGCGTTCTCTCGTGATTATGTGGCTGAGTGGAGGCTGCGGCCATGGCTGCCGATCACCCCTGGGTGACAGTGCGGTTTTCTACCTCACCAGAATCACAAGCCCTGGAAAAGTGCAGCGCACACGTCCAACACCATACCGTACACGTGTCACTTTCGGGGTGCCATAAAGCTACACCATCACCAGTGAAATCGTCATGAGTCAGGGGTCGGCTACACAACTAAAGCAAATGAGGGTAAGAGTGTTCGTAGGGGACTGGGTGGAAAGGTACGACACCAGACGGTGTGCGCCACACATTTCTACTGTCTTGGAGATGTGCACGCTCAAACACGTGGCAATCAATATATCAACTCTCTCTCTCTCTCTCTCTGAATGAACAGATTATGGAGAATGTTCACTTTGGTCAATGTGTTGTGTTCCGTGAAATTCTGACCACAAATACTTATTATCTTCGAAATTTAAAAAACACTTTTTTAAAAAAAGTAAAAAACAAAGAAAAGCCATTTAGTGTAGTTAGGAGTGAAGATGCCCCGAGACCCCAGGGAACCTCTCTCTTGGGTCCAGGGATTGTCAATCCAAGGCTGTCTCTCTAGAAATCCCCTGAAGTAGCTACAGGAAAAGGTGGGGAGCAGGGAACCACAGGGTGCTGGTTTTAGCTCCAGTTTTGCCATTTCATGGCAGAAGGACTTAGCATAACTGTTGGCCCTAACTTTCCACTTTACCTTCCACCCGTAAACCTGCGCCCCCTTCCCTTCTATTCCCAACAGTTACGATCACGTTCAAATGCGTGAGTCAGGAGGGGGATATACTCTGTAAGTACAAACCAATACTATGAATTTTTAGTAACAACAGATGCTAAAATAACACAACAAGGAGGAAAACAGACAACAGAATGAATAGCAAATAGTCAACAAAAAGGAACATCAAAACAAATCAACGCAATGTAAACTTTCATGCCAAAATGTTTAATCCTCTGGAAAGAAAGAGGAATCTTTCATTGGAGAGAAATCATAAGACGTCTATAGAATCCCACTCCTTAAAAACAAAAACAAAAACAAAAACAAAACAAAACAAACAAACAAACAAACAAAAAACAAAACCCTGCAGCAGAGTGACGGACGGTCAGCCCTGCGGGCACACTCATCATTACTGCTAAGGGTCTGAATTTCCTGTAACACATACTTCAGGGTCCCCCGGCCCCAGGACAGGGACCAGCACCAGATCATGGCCTGTTAAGAACCTGGCTGTATTAGGAGGAGGTGAGCAGCTGGCCAGCATACGGCACGTCACCTGTATTTACAGCCTCTCCACATTGCTCCCATAGTTACCACCTGAGCTCAACTTCCTATTAGATCAGTGGTGGCATGAGATTGTCATGGTGGCTTGAAGCCTACTGTGAACTCTAGTCACAAGGGATCTGGGTTGCATGTTCTGTATGAGAATCTAATGCCTGATGATCTAAAGTAGAGCTGAGGTGATGATGGTATCTCCAGCCCTGGCCTACCCCCACTCCCACCCGCCTCCTTGCACGGAAAAATTGTCTTCCATGAAATTTCCCTGGTGCCAAAAAGGTTTCGGACCATTGACAGATCACACACAGTTAACAAGCCAGGGAAAGGGTGATGGTCAGAGCCTTCCGGTGTCTCTCCTGTGCCACACCAGTAAGAGGACAAGAGCAACTGCAGCTGCCTTCATCTCGTGTCTGTTGGGTGCTGTGTTAAGTACTCTGTGCGTGGTATGTCAGGGAAGCTTTGCAATAGTCTTACGAAGCAGGCTTAGTAAGTAGCCAAGGCAGGACTCAGGGGTCCAGAGGCTCAGCAGGGGTCAATTTCCACGTGCTCACCCTCTGCGCTACAGAGCTTTCTGTCACCCTGGCTGGAGAAGCTACAGGCGCTGTCCTGAGAATACTGACACTTACCATGGAGACAAGACAGGCCAGCACAGCCGAGGCAAAACTCGGGCTTATACCATTTTCACGCAGGATTCTCTCCAAGAGCAGCTGGCAATTCTGTAGCTTCAATTAAGTGTTTTTTCTTTTTAACTAGTGGTTCAGGAAAATAGAGTGGCATGTGTAATGACGCTACCTTTTTAAAAAATAAGCAGAGGTTTTCATAAGCTCACATGTTGAACTGTAGGTGTGAGTACACACTACATATAATATCATATAAAGAATATGTATTTTAGTACAGAAACAATGGTGGTTTGATTGAAGGTATCTGTTGAACAAGTGCTCAGAGCTCTTCTGCCTATCTGTGCGGGTGTGGTGGACGTGGGCACGGGGAAAGCAAGGCAGAGATGATGTTGTAAGACAGTAGTTTTACAGAATAAGTGGGGGGTGAGACGGGAAAAGACGGAACAGGCAGAGTCAGGTTCGAAGCAAAGACAGTCACTCAGTTTTTGTGAGTATGTGATGAAGCAACACTCAATGGTTTCTTCTGCAGTCTTCTAGGGTTTTTACATACTTTCTTTTTCAGTAAGTTCAGTGTTTCTGTTTTGATGTCCAGTTCATTGATCCATTTTGATATGATTTTAGTGTGTGGTGATAGATACGGTTCTAATTTCATTCTCCCGCATGGGGAGATCCAGTCTTCCCAGCACCATTTGCTGAAGATGCTGTCTCTTCTCTAGTGGATTGTTTGGCCCCTTTGTCAAAGATCAGGTGACTAAGGGTGTTGGGTTTGTTTCAGAGTCACTTTGAGCTTCTGAGGAAATCGCTTTGCACAGTGACAAGAAGGGGCCGCTTGGTAAGAAGACCGAGACAATTTGAGGTGACCAGGGGATGTTTTCCTGACTGGATTTAGAGCTGGGAATATGTATCCAGAAGTAATCGGACAGCAAGAAGGGATACGGTATGAGAGAAACAAGGAGGGAAGTCACAGGAAGAGAGATGAAGAGACTTGAGGAATGCGAGCATGGAACGTGGTGGAAGAGAACACACCCTACTAGGAGGAACGAGTTAAAAGATTAAAAAAACCATTTCCCATCATGCATTCTTCATTTCTGAAAACTAAAACCACACCACCGGTCCGATCCACGTCTTTCTCTCTTCCCATACGCCATTTTTCAGAGCCCTGGAGGGCGAGACGCAGCACAAGGGCCACGGCTAGACGTTCTACAACCTCAACGAGCTCAAGTGGGACACATCCCTTAGTTAAGTTACATGTCACAATTTACCGACAGGCACAGGCGGTGTGTTTTCTTTCATGCGTTTACTTCATAAAGTGCCAGAGACACCGCATTCTGTTAGAACAGGGATACACAGCCTCTCTGGAAGGCAGGGAAAGGGTCGCAACATCATTACCTCAGTGTGAATGCCCTGATCCTAATTTTTCTTACAGAGCAAGTGGTTTACTTTAAGGTGTCTAATTGAGGAATATAATGAAACTCTGAAGTTGCTTGTAAAGGGAACAAAGAGAAGAGCAGCTCTCTCCAGAAGGCAAGGAGCTGGGCGATGAACTATTGTGTCAGCTTCTCATATGGCTGCGTTTTGCTGCGTGACAGCATTTATGGCATCATCGTAAGTGAGCTAGTGTTCGTAGCAACGGCCAAACTAGCTGCTGAGGACGCTCCTCTCCGTAATGTGGAAGAGTTAACTGTTCCCCTCTACAACTCACGGTCACCCTGCTGTTAACGCACAGCACTTTTTTGGCACTTGGAAAAGAAAATCCATCAGTTCTGCAAACTAATATTGTGAATCCATGAAAATGGTGAAGCTTCTGTTGTCTGAGCGAGACAACAACTGCCCAGCCAGGGACCGCCCAAGCGTCACCTCCCATTCACCACGTGTTGGGCAGCGGCCTTCCGCTGCCTTTGCTTCAGTGGAAAATGCGCAGCTGCCCGCGGGGGTCGGAGAGATCGGAAACGCTGCTGCCAGAAATGGCATCTCTTTTTCACTTTCTAGAAGTTGAGACACTATCCTACCTACTTTTGCCAAAGCAGCATCAGGCCCAGGCCTGCTAAGATCTCAGGTGTGAAACAGATCAGTTGTCCCTTGATGTGTTTACTTAATTTTCCAATGATGGAACTGATGGACACTCAGAAGTCCTCCCCAGACTTGTGAAGACAAACGTTCCACTTCCAATCATGGGTGAATTCTTTTTTTTTTTTTTTTTTGAGGCTAAAATGTGTGTTGTTTGGAATGCACTTTTGCCAGGATAACAATGCTTGCTTGCCTGATCCTGATGATTTGGAGGATTATAAACTACTCCGATTTACACTCTTTCCCTGGAAAACTTCAAGGTGTTTTCCCTTTTCCTTGAAAAAAAGCCAAAACTCTTCTTAAAAGAGAAGGCTAGTCCATTGACCAACCTGTGTTCATTGTCTCTGAGGGGTCAGTGGGCGCAGTCAAACGTATGGCTAATGCATTAGAGAAAATGTCATTAGGGCGAAAACCTCAGTTATGAAAACCTCCAGTGAAAATAAATAAGGCATGCAGGAGGACAAGCAGCTTTGGGCAAGTGCTAGTTCAGAAACCACCAAAAGATTCAGCCCTGCCCCCCAGGAGGGCTCGCCACCTGCCGGGAGAGGCTAGGAAAGGGACAGCATATCAGAGAACAAATCAGGGAAAACATCTTGAGAACAAAAAGGGTGCTCCAGTGATAAGAAGCCTTGTGACTGGTTAAGGACACTAAGGATAGTTTCACGCATATTGTAGGTGACTCTATGAAGTCACAGAATAATACATTCTTCAAAGTCCGAGATCTGCTGTATCTGGGAACAACTGTCCTTGTTATCCTATAGCCATATATCCTGCAGCACACCCAAAAACAAAGCCTTTTTTTTTTTCATGACAACTGTAATCAAATGCCTGAGGTCCTAAGCAGAATTTGTCACTTGGAGCTGCTGCCTCCTGCTCAGCAATAAACAACTTAAGGATTTAGCCACAGCTCAACCCAAATCCTTGCGGCTGTTTGACACCACAAAGTAATAGACAGTAAAGCATCAAAAAGCACAAAGTTAAATGTGATCAAGGGTTTATACTTTTGCCTGTGTCAGAGAGGATACAGCTGCCAGTCCTGATGAGATGTCAAATAAAAGAGGAAGCCTTTCTGTTACAAGAGCAGTAATTGTTACAGGGAAATTTATACGAGGGAAATGTGGGCAGAAAGTATACCCTAAAGAATGACTCAAAAAAGACTCAAGTGGATAAAAACCATCCCGAAGAATCCTCAGCGACGCTCACCCAACTCTGGCCTAGCTCAGATTTGGCATCATTTCCAGACTTTTCATTCCTTGCAATATGTAAGTCAGAAATGTTACAGGTAAGAATTCTACAGAGCATACTGGACTGTTCAAGTACAACTCTGAGATTTTTTTCTTGAGCTTTATAAAGTTAAAATTATTTACATCATATTTTGGAGAAAGTCTTCCAATGAACAGCCCCTGTGGATCACGAAAAGTTGACTTAATATTTGATGCCATACGAGTTATACATGATATCTGTAACTCTGGACATTAGGCGATTAGTTAGAAATGCAATCTGCATTGTAACAGTACTTGGGGGAACGTATTAGATTCAATATGTCTCATCTCGATTTATAGAACTTATTCTCAAAGTGTAATCTGTCATAATCTGTCAAAAGTGCCAGGACTGCCGGCGGTACTTCAGTGGCACTTCACAGCTAATGTCACCAACGCCCACCAGCCATCTGCACGATGCACTTAACTTTATGAAGAATATTTGCTTATTTTATCTGAAAAATGGTCCTGTAATGAGTGCAGCAAGGATTGTGAACTGAGCTCCACTTACAATGTGAAGCGATGAGCCAATAGGGCATTGAGTCCTGAGGGGACTTGAACTCAAATCATGGGGCTGTTGTCCCTCTGTAGAGAAGCCTGCTGTTCCCAAAGACCCAATTCAATAGGGAGAGGCAAACCCTGGGATTAAAATGTTGAGACTATCTGGCCAGGCGCGAGCAGGAGGCCCAGGATGAGGTACCTCCGGCCTCGCCCCTCCTCAGGGATTCACTAGGGGCACAGTGAGAGCAGGGGAGCATGACGGGAAACAATCTAGCCTTTCAGCTGCAGGTGCTTGCCTCTCGGTGAAACTCACTTTAACGGTCAGCAAGGTGCTACAGAATCAGGAATCTACAGAACCACTGTGATTTATTAAAATCGACAGCCATATACTAAACAATATTCGTTATGTTGGCACATTATTCATCTTCTCACTAGATAGTGAGTTTCTCAAAAGAAGCTTATTTTTCCCATTGCCGAGTGCCAGTCACATGGAAGTTGCCTGATAAAATCTGCAAAGAGAAAGAAAGGATGAGAGTGGAAGGGAGGAAATTTGTGAGGGAGAAAAGGAAGGAAGGAAAGTAAAACAGACAGATGGAAGAACTGAAAGAACGCAGGAAGGGAGGGGAGAAAGAAATTTTTGGAATCTCCCTTAGGCAAAGCACTCTGCCAACTTCCTTGATGACCACAAAGGAGTTTGGAAGGAACAGAAACAAATATCTGCAGTCATCATAATAAAGGATTATCCTGAAAACGAGCAATAGACTGATTTAATTTGAATAGGTGACTTCAAAACTCCCAGTAGCCAGCCTGCACTAAACAGATCAACTTCTTGAAACAAGTCAGTAATAAACTGACAAAATTTGTACTCAAGCTGTTCCTCATTCCACCCAACTGATGTCTATGTTCTAATTCCATGAAACGGATTTATCACTCAGGGCAATAAATACATAAGAACTAGGGGGTGTTTTATATGGTGTAAAACAGAAAACGCTAGTATGCGTACTTGTCTCAAATAGAATTGCTCTCTTTGGCAAGGCCAACTCAAACCAGGAAAATGGATGTGCAGAAACTCTTCATAAACCTTACATAAAATCTGCAGTCTCCTAAATATAAAACTCTCCTTATAGCCCTTGTCAGGGTAAAACTCAATCTTAAAACAGAGCGACTGCTTCCACTTCCCGCAGTGTTTACATGGCGACTCTGCTGAATCACTCTGAGAAAGAAACAGAGGAAAATCGATAGCAACACTGCACCATGAAATAACCTTTGTGGCAGGAACAGAGCCAGAAGATTAAGAGAAGACGTAACAGTATGAAACAATAAGGAGCGGGCCGCGCCCAACCCTGTCCAGAGGCTGAAGATGGTTTCACTGGTACACTGCATATACAATCATAGAATATAAACATTTTGCCATTGTACACAGCTATTTTCAGGTAGTAATTAATACCATTCTGCCTACTCTTGTGCTATCCATAAGTCTTGATGAGATGCTATTTATTAAAATACACTTTACAGCATTATTGCCCGTTTCTCATTTACCAAATAAATTCTTTTAAAATTTTTATTGTTCTAAGTAACTTTTAATTCAGAAAATTCATATAATGTCTACCTTTTCTCTTCAACTGCCAACTGGTCAGTATGGAAATAATCAGAATCACTTTCAGAAATTTTAGAGCACACTTTTCTTCCTTCTGAGGTCAAAGCCGCGATCTGCTTTGGTTCGCTCTCTCCAAAGACAGAACTTCTACAAACCCATCTTTTCTTTCTTTACCTATTTTTAATTTGAGCTGAACACTAGACATTTTATTTGAAATACTGGGCAGCAAAGATGAGGTCGGCCATAGACAAGATCGGACAGAACGCAGCATCCCAAGTAATCTGGAAGCAGATGGAAATTTCCCTTGTTTTCTTTAGCCAGCAGGTCTCCAATGCCACGCCGTCCTGGGCCACTGCTCAAACAGCCATTCGTCATTAACCATCAGGTAAAGCCAAGACTACAATCAGACGTTCTATCTTCCGCCAAGGCACCCACAGGTAATGCCTGAGCTTCCTGGTCCACACTGGCATACTCTGCAACTTGCCGAAAGATAAAGGAGGAAACAGACAGACCGACTCGACTACCACGGTTCTGTTTCCTTTTTCTAATATGTTTTGATGCCTTTTAGCCAAATCCACTTTTGCTTCACCTTCTCAATCTACTTTAAGCCTTCGCCCTGGAGAAGTCCCATATGACCTTTTGCCATTGGAAGTTGGAATTTGCCTCGTGCTGTCGCTGGTCAGTGTTCCTTCCAAGATCTTTCGCCTGCGAAAACCTCGCACGAATAGAAACTGGTCATGATTAAACAGGTTAAAAAGTCCAAATTATTCCTTCTCTTGATGTATATCATGTGTATATATTTTGATCTGCTCATGATATTATTAATTTCAGAAAATGATTTTTTTACACTATAAAAAAGAAAACATGTCTGTGCAGGGATGAACCACACTCATAAGAAAGATGTCAATGAGGGGACAACCTGCACCGCTGACCTGGTGGCCATTGTTCCACTGGTGAAGTGCTTGGAGAAACCGTCACCGGCTCTGTCCAAGCGCAAACCCACCTGCCGGGCCACAGAACCTTCCTTTCTCCCTCTCTGGACACCGCCCGGTACCTTGCATCTCACTGTTGAAATTTACACCGGAACAACTTCACTCCATGTATTAGTTCGGGTTCTTTCAAAAGGCAGAATTTACAAGTGTCATAACAAAAAGGGTCTATCTGGAAGGCTTACAAATCTGAGTAGAGAGGTAGTCCCAGACGGTGGTCTGCACTTGTGAGAGCTGGAGGGTCTGATGGCTGCTTGGCCGCAAGGTAGAACACCGGTCCAGGACTGCAGGAGAGCTCGGGAGAGTCTGCCGTGGATCCTGGTTGTTTAAGGAACAATGGCCACGACCAGAGGCTGAAGATCAGTGGCCGGCAGACGGACACAGTTAAGACTGGAGCGAGTCTGTGATGGAGATTTGCAGCGTGCAGCAAGAAGGCGTCCGCAGACAGTTGTGAAGGCGAGGGCTCTCCCAGAGGAAGGCGCTGTGACAATCTTCCTTCTTCCTCCGTTTTCGAGTCCCCAGTTGGGCCTCCCACAAGCAGGTGGGTGTTCTTCCCTCACGTGCTGGCCCACAAATCACGCGTGCTTTGATAGCGACTGGTTCTCAATTGCCTAATCGAGGCATTGTTCCCAAACCCTAATCTAGGTGTGGTTCCTGACTGCCTCATGTTGACATTATCTCTTCAACAGTTTTACCCCATGGAGCATTTTTAATATATATACCACTAATCAATTCCTTTATGGCCGAGAGGCATCATAGCATTAGCTATATTGATATTTATTGCCATGGCCCCTAATAAATGATTAGAGTACCTACGCAAATCCTAGCTAAGAATTTAAATAAATGAGAGCCACCTGGGGTAATGGCAGGAGGAAGCTGCTTCAGTGTGGGAGTGGCTAAATGCACTCCCAACCACCCAGGATGAAAGGACTTGATGTGGCTGACTGGTAGGGAGCGTCCCGCTCCCCGTCAGGATATTTCTCTTTCACGGAGATCCAAGAATTACGGAATGAAATCTGGTAGTGGTAAGAAGGCACAGGAAACCAGGGTGAACATAGGAGGGCTCTTGTTTCTCTTTACAGTAAAGAATTAAGAAAAAGAATACTACAGTCTCGGCAGCCATCTTTAATGGGCATCTATGGATCAAACAGTATGCATCATACACCGAGCTCAAATGTGAGATTACTGAATGGAACTCTCCCATTTAACGTTTGTGCTTTGACAACTGTCAGGAGCAAGAAGTAATCAGGTCATCTTGTCCCATTCTGAATAACTTGGGGCAGACCCTCTGAAGGGGTCATGAGCAACAGCACCCCCCCAACCCAATCCTTCTGGGAGATAATAAAACAGTTGCTGTGTTCAGTCACCCGATGCATGATAATCCTGTAACACAGCAATGGAAAAATCAATGCATATTTTGGTAACAGAAGTGAGGTGTTGTTACTCTAATGAGCACCTGCAACGTGGGAGGGGCCGTGGAACTGGGGAGGAGGCAAAGCCGGAGCGCTCCAGTGCCAGAGGAGACTGTGCCGCGACCTGGTGCCTTGAAGATGGAGCAAGGGTAAGGATGGGAGAACGACTGAGGATGATCTCCAGTCACCAACCAGCAAGGACACGAGGTGAGGCGTCTCCAGCTGGGCAGAGCCCAGTGCCACCAACAATCCGTAGGAGATCTGAAGCACTCCACTTGTGGGCCCTCAGTTGGAAGCATCCCATCTCCAGACCCCCAGGATGAGAGACCCCGGCGCAGCTGGTATCTTAGAATCACTCTTGTAAGATCTCGAGCAGGCAGCAACTCAAGTCCACCTAGACTTCTAACCTCAAAACGCGTGCTGAAAAATGGGTGTTGTTTAAAAGCTGCCTCTTTTGTAGAAGTCTACGAGGTAGCAGTAAAAACTACACAGATGTGCCAACCTTTCCGTTGAATGAGTACTACCTACGTGTTAGCTGAAATCCACTGACTGAATGTTCATAAAGCAACTGTTGTACAATGTCTGGTAATATTTCATAGGTCTGGGGTAGAGATTTCTTTAAGAATTTTAATCTCTTGCTTTTTAGAACCTGAGAACTAAAACCTTGGAGGCAAACTGCAGTGAGGGTTAATCAGCAGGCATTTGCCCCCAGGTGATGTGCAAAATGCTCAGGAGTTTTGTAACAGCTGCAGGTAAGTGGGATGGAAACTCCACCCCTTGCCACTGGGTCATTAACTCATGGGTTGATGATCCACAGGTTTCTTACAACAGAACGGCATTTGTGTGTGTGTGTGTGTGTGTGTGTGTGTGTGTGTGTGTGTGTGTGTGTTGGAGAGCGAAGTCTCAGAACGCCTGAAAGGCGGAGTTCATGGGTGGCTGGGAACAGCTGTGTGGGAAGGCAGAGCCGGCACTGAGTCCCAATACTGAGGACGGAGGCCTGAAATAAACGAACTAAAACAAAACTGTAGAGATGATCACATCTGCTCCCAACACCTCCCCCCACATCACGCGTAAGATCGCACCATCCCCCGCCCTCCCGAGTGGCTCTCTTGATGTAGTCCATCTCTGGGGAACAAGGCTTGACTACAGTCCTCCGTGGAGGCAGAGAAAACACTCTGTCCCTTTGCAGAGAGTGAAGGCACAGGAGCAAAGGCTATGCCATCCTATTCTGTCCCCGCCTGCGCCTCTTAATTCTGCAACACGTGTTTTAACATTGGAATATTTTTAAAATACAGCTACTGTACCAGCATCAGATGCTATTGGCAAACAGTACCAGGTTAAGCACCAGTGGGGATTCAAAATACACCTTTTTTCAGAAAGGAAATAGCGTAGGAATGACCCTCTGATCATCATTTGCTCTCTTATTCAGGAAGAAAAAAGACAGTATTGTCAAAGAGCTAGTTGAGAGGTCTCTGGATTTCAAACTCTTGCTTTAGAATAAAGCTTCTCCACGTTGACCCTACACAGTAACTCAGAACATTTCGCAAGCTTGGATGCTTGGGTTCTACTCTCTTACAATGTCCAAGTTACTTGGCTTGGATCGTAGTTGGAATATAACAATTGATTAAGATCTCTCCACGTGATTAGCACATGTAGCCAGGGCGGTAGCCTTTGTGTATTTGACTGGCCTCATCCCATGGGCCTATTGGCCACTGGGGCCCAGGATCACATACTTGGTCATGTGATCATTCTGAAATAACACTCTCTTGGATATGTTCATTTTCCCAAAGGTAGTTTTCAGTTTCTGGATGCATCCAGGCAAAGTCTTGTCTAAATGCAAACCCAGCCTTCCTTTTAATAAGAACAAGCCTGTGCCTTGGGCCCATGCCCCATCTGCAGATGGCAGGAAGTGGCCCAAGGGGGAACGCCGGAGGCAATGGGGACACAGCAGACCTTACTTATGTGTGCCACAGAGCTTGGAAACTGGAAAAACGGATGTTGCAATTTTTGAACCAGTTTTAATTGACACACTATCCAATTTTGCAGTCTTTTATCTCTCTTCAGTAGTTGTGGGAACTAACGCCCTCAAACCAGGAATACACCCAACTGTAAAGGTTTAAATCTAAAACATCCCCAAGTCTTCTGTGCTTGGAAGGAGGCTGGATCATGGGGCTGCTGATGTCCTGGGATGTCGGCAGGTGGGCCCTGGCTGGAGCTGGGTCACTGGGGCCTGGCCTAGAAGGCGCGTTCTTGCTCCCAGCCCCGCCCTTCTCCTTACGCTCGTTTGGGTCCGGTCATTGGGGTTCTGCCTGAAAGGTGTATTCTGGTCCCAGTTCTTCTCTTCTGTCTCTGCTTCTTGGCCATCGTGGAATGAATGGTTTGCCTTACGCAGGCTTTTCTGCTGTTGCTCTTTTTCCTTAGAGAAAAATGTGTGGGCTGAGACCCCTGAAACTGTGAGCTAACATACATCACGCCTTTACACTGTGAGTGTCAGGTCCTGTGTCCCACCAACCCAAGATTGCTTTCCACTTAACCGTGGCTGACACTTGGGCAGTCACACCATTGGACTTTAACTTCACGGGAGTTCACTTAAGGTGGCAGCAGTGTGGAAACAGAGGGAGGGAAATTATTAGAAAGAATGTTTTTTGAAGAGGAAATGGAATTAGTGAGGCTTTGTTTTCTTTTCCATCTCGCATTTTCTCCTGTTTTTACCCTTGTATACATACTGATGATGAATCAATTGAAACATTTTTAAGGTTACCAAAATCTTCCAACCCTGGGGCCCAAATAAGGCTGTTTGCTGGTGAGTTAACTGATCTAAAAGAGAAACCAGAAAGTCAGAGGCCAAGATCACATCCTGCCCTGAGCTGCTGGATGGAGCAGCTGACAAGCTCAGGACAGACTTACGTGCAGCCCCCGAGGAAAGCCACAGGGGCTTCTGCAACAGGCAGCCACATCCAAGATGCTGATTTTTTCCCTCTTTCTTGCAACTTGTTCTTTTTCAAGAGTACTGCACCCTGTCCTTCCCAAAGCAGAAGCCCACCGCCCTGGGACGCGGAGGCACTGAGAAGAGTCTGGACGGAAGTGCTGTCTGCCAGAGGGATCTGCACGTGGAATATGAGTTTTTCCACCCAGAATGTTCATCACAGACAAAAGCAAGTACTTCGTGGTCACAGTAACTGCTCCTACTGACCACCTGCCTGGGCATCGCGTGTGCATTTATCATGTAGTCACCGGAGTGAGGAAGTGATATTTCCATTTTGCAGATTAGTATCAGACTCAAAACTTGAGTAACTTGTTGCAAGTCTCACAGGTAAGCAGGAGAGGCGGGGCTCGTGTGCAGGCAATCTGCCCCAAGCTGGCCTCTCTCTTAGTCACTGCATCATGACTGTCTGTGTGTGTGTGTGTGTGTGTGTGTGTGTGTGTGTGTGTGTGTGTGTGTGTGAAGGGTTCATGAGAACCAGGAATGAATTTAGAGAAGCGGCAGCTTCAGGAAAGGGTCTCAGAGGAGCTCGTATGGGAGCTAAACAAAAACGCTGAATAGAAATTACAGGGGTGAGGCCAATGGCAGAAGGGAAGGGAAGTTTGTGGCGAGGGGAGAGGGACAGAAGTGAGATCAAGGTGGTCAAAGTGGACCAGACAACAATGACAAAAGACCTTCGTGCTGGATACTGGGCACTTTAGCATGGCTGAGCCACAATAGCTAAATCAAGGAGAGGGCACTGGGCTGCTCAGCTGGGGGTATGTCGTGGCGCTCTGGGCATCAAGCCCAGACTTGTCTTCAGTCTACATAAGTTTTAATCACAGCCCATAGAAAGAAAGTTTTAACCATAGCCCATAGAAAGAAGTACATTTTTGCCTGTTAACTAGAACACTTATATTCATTAATACATATATATATTTATGTACAATGAGTTTATACTCATATATATGAGGTTAAAATTGAATGAAAAATTTTAAGAAAAAAATACCACTAGACTATTCATGTTTTTCTATTTTATAACCATGTTAGTCTAATTTCTATAGAAAACTAGCAGGGCTCTCTAGATACATTTTTAGGTATCATTAATTGGATAATTCACCGGATAGCACTGCTCTAAATGTTGTGAACAGATGGATGATTGTCAAAGGATTTCTATCAGGAGAGACACAGTGGAACAATTCCGTCTTAGAAGAATGTCGAAGGCATGGTCACAGCACCCATTCTTGGCTGTCTTTAAAAGCCAGTCATCCTGCCTAGCACTGCTTTTCTTCTTGTCCTCCGACCAGCTGAAAACCAATTTTGCTTGCCTGAGGGGAAAAAAAGTCCAATGTACACAAGATTGTGCTGCAGAAGAGCCCATAGACATTTATCAGGGGCAGATGAACAGTCACGACGGTCTCTGCGCAACCCACTCTTACACAAATGTCTTCGGAACTACCAAGACAGAACTCCGCATCTATTGCTAAATAAAAGAATACAAGATGCTCCCACGGGCTCCAGAAAGAACTTTGCTATGAGCAGAAGATGATGAGCTTATTCTAGACAAGGCCACAATGCCTTCTGAAACACTGCACATGGGTTAAGAATAATTGTTAATATTTTGGTGGCTATCATCCTTCTCCAATTTGAAAATGTGCTGGCTGTTTGGACACTCACTATTCTCTTAGACTGTACGGTATTTTTAACACTGATTTTAACTAGAAAAAGTAAAAGCAAAAATAATGAAGTCACAATTAGACAAAGGGACTGCATCTAGCAAAAACACAAGGAGGTTTTGACGGACTCTACAATCTAAGTTTCTCTTGAAATGGGGCGGATGGGGCGGATGGGGCAGGAAAGATTCCTAAATTTGGTATGTGGGAGATGGAAATGAATCAGACTCTAGGACAGAGATATTTATCCACTTGTGTCAGCATTTCCAATAAATAAATAAATACATAAAAGAAGAAAAGAAAGACACAAAGAAAGGATGGAAGGAAGAAAGAGACACACAGCCACAAAGACTGGCAGTTCTGGAGGAAGTAGGCTTCTCACTGACATCTGGCTTTCAGAAAACTTACTTTTCCTACAACTCATTCATTTCCATCTTCAATCCTAAAGGAGCTGTCTTCTTTCCAGACCTGGTATGTGTACGTATATACACAACCCATGTTTCCTCATAACGACCCCATGATCACTCCCTGGCCACCACAATTGTGTCTTCTCATCAAAAGGTAAGTACAGTCAGAAACACTCTTAGAAACGCCCAGGAACTGACAGGAGCCACAGTTTCCTATGACAGGGACACGAACTTCAGAAACAGTAACCCTTCAGGAGGCATCTGAAACCCATTTCAGGTAAGACAGCAGGAACAGATACAGACCGCATAGGAGTGAGTTTCATACAAAGTGGCATTTACTAAATCTCACGACGGAGGAGTTTTGACTCAACCGACTGGATTCATTCCAAGTTCTCAATGTCCTTGGGCTCCTCCATGGAAGCGCCTAAGCCAATGCGGAAGGTGACCTGCCTTTCGTCGGAACACGAGCAGGAGCAGTAGCTGAACTCCTACCTGGCGTTTGCAGACTGAAAGCTGGTAGCCCAAAGTGGCTTTGGAGCAAAGCGGTGACCTTCATCCAGCCCACAAAGACCCGGTTGAAAACTCAGCACCAACGACATAAAGAGTATTTTTGTCATAATCATTTGGCAGGAAATTATTTTAAACCATTAGGAGGTAACACACACCTACATGCATAATGAGTCTTTTTTTGTTAGCATACCCCAAAGGACTTTCCTGCTGATGTTTTTTATAAGGCTGCTGCTTTATATTTTATGTGTTTGCATTAATGTTTTAATTTTCATATACACATCCTTAGGCCATTTTATGAAGGGCATGACTTTTAAAATTCAGTCAATATATTAAATTAATGTAAAAAAGGTCACGAAGCAAGTAGTCCTAAATCAATTCTCTGTGCTCCCTCTGCACACTCAAACCTTCCAACGTGGTTTATTTATTACAAGAAGCCCGGGCTTAAGCTCAGGGCCCTAAACACTAGCCATCTGTCCTAACAGCACCACATACCCTGAACGTCTTCAGGTGGCGATCTCACTACAGGACCTCTCTGGGATAACAAGCCAGGCCCCGCCGCCCAAAAAAACCATCAGAAACACACCTGATTTATATCAGCAGAATACACACCGCCTAGGACTCTTCCCCAAATGGAACTTACGGTTGCCATATATTTCATCACTTCCTCAGAAAACCTGACCTCTGTTGTGCAAATGAAGAAATTATGGCAACAGGAAGAGAGGGAGGGAGGAAGAGAAAGAGATACAGAGAGAGAGAGAAACACAATGAGGGGGCCTGAATCGACCCCTACACTTCTGCACTCAAAGTAGGGACAATACCGACAAGCACTTGCCACAACCTTTCTTAAAAGAAGACAATCCACGCAACACATGAGTATCAGATTGAAAACACGTGTTGTCCTTGTTACTAATGAAAGGAGGACTCCAAACGTTGTTACTGAAAATCGCGTCAATGTGCAGGTGGCACAAGGTGTGCAGGTCCTGACTGGCCAGGCCCTGCCCGGCCACGCAGCACACCAGATCAGTGTCACCGGCCACGTTCCAGGCCCACGCCTATGCCACAGCACAGCGCAGCTGCTAAGAGCAGGGGTGGGTCAGACCTTCACTCTATCACTGATTAGCTGAAATGTATTTAGTAACCTTCTTAGGATGGCTACCGACCTGAAGGATTTTCTACCTCCCAGCGTTGCTGAGAAGGCTAAGTAAGTTAGTACACATCAAGCTTTTAGAAAACTATGTTGGGTGTTTTGCAAGTACGTGACAAATATTTGCTGTTTTATTTATACAACCGATTTTGGAAGGGAAGAATGCCCAAATATTTAAAAAACAAAAACAGCAACAGAACTAGCCTCGTAACTAAAATAAAAGTAATTCTGAAAAACCCAAATGACCACCATTAAAATAGTAACGCTCCACTCAGGCCAGGTGCAACTGGACACTGTTAGCATATCATTTCCCGCACAGTATCCAGCGTGGCGATGTGGGGTGGGGGTAGGTTAGCACCTCCACGCTGTCCTCATGACCTTGAGGCTCAGAGATGGTGACCTTCTGCGCCATCTCACGGCACACGGTAGAGCCGCTACCACCATGGAGGTCAGTGTTCTTCCTGTCATATCAGTGGCCAAGGGTTAGAAGCCAAAGCGAGGCCCACTACCACGGCCTTCTGATGACAGCCCTCCCCCAGTGAGACGACTGCTCACTACCAATCGATGCTCTACTACAGAGAGCAACACTACCCACCTACGTGCAACGCAGGTCCGTCTGTGGAGATGTTTGGTGAAACCCCCCGGTCTGCTAGGCTGTCATCACACACAGACCCAGTTCTCTCCTCCTCCAGCACTGCACCCCTTGGTCTCCCGAATCTCTGAAATTTTTTTTTTTTTTTTTTTTTTTTTTTTTTTTTTTTTTTTTTTTTTTTTTTTTTTTTTTTTTTTTTTTTTTTTTTGCAGCTAGAGGAGGCCTTTCTTGAATTGGTTACTTTTAAGTATCTCACATTCTTCCCAGCTTTTGTCCAAGCACTAAAACTTATCACTTTGACATGTATTATGACGTGTGAAATACTACCTACAGAAAGAATGTCAATGCTGATGCATGTATGTTTTCCTATGTACACACACACACATGCACGAGCACACACATACACACACACAGGCACTGTATCTATGTGATGGGAAGTTCATCTATTTATCTTCACTTACAGCAGAAAATAAAACAGTGTGATTTTATGTACTAGTGAGCGACAGCAGGGGCACTCAACTTAAAATTTATACATTACCAGGCAGAAGAAGAAAACCTTGGTCCACACACAATCTTCCCTTCGACAAGGTGCCCTTTCCCAGCTTCCTTTCCGTCTGATTTCCTCTTGCACAAGGGCCAGCAACCATCCCACATGTGCTCCTCCTCCAGCTAAGTGGTCACACCCACCCCTCCAGTCTTGTATGGGAGAAGCACGTCACAAGGGCTGTCAGTCAGGGGGCCCAGCACGCATTCACTCAGTCACCAACCTATGAGCACCGTGCTAGCGGCCTGGAACTGAGTTTCCCCCCAGTCCACTAAACACTGCCCTAGGGGCCTAGAACTGAGTCTCTCTCCCATTCAGGGAGCGAGAGGGAAGGCTGGGCCGTCTCTCATCACACTTATCTTCTTATGCTGTTAATAAACTACTAAAAGGTTTTAGTTTTTTATCCCACAAATTAAAAAAAACACACAACCATTTTAATATATGTTCTTGGGATGAATGCATTACGGCTCCATATACTTTAGCTCTAAATAAAATGTGATAGGTCAAATGCTTTTTTGCTCTAAAATTATTATTATTATTATTATTATTATTATTATTATTTTACAGGTAACCAACCCATTAGGCAATTTAGATGGACGCCCAATGGATCACTGGATCAGTCAAGGTTTCCTTAAATCCTCCATGATTGGCAGTGTATATGTGATAAATCGTCATTGAGGGACACTGTCCTGGGGAGTTTAGATTGTTGAGCAGTTTCCCTGAATCTCATTCAAAGACTGTTGATCTGGCACCCCAAGATCACCCCTACCCAGCTGCGGCAAACAAATACGGTTCCACGTGACCAAACATCACCGAGGAGCAACTTCCTTCCCTCTGGAAATGCCCTGCCCAAAGCAAATTCCACTAGACACCGAGAATTATGATAGACGGTTATCCTTCAAGAATGGCATACAAGGCTCTGGAAATACGATGACCTTAAACTTAAAGCAACATGCAATCTCTCTCTCTCTCTCTCAACAGAGAGGGCAAGCCCCAAGAAACACATCACTCAGTTGAGGCGCAGGCTCTGGTAGGGCTTCAGGAAGGTTTTGTAACCTCATTCCAACTCAGTGTTTTCAAACATAACATTTAGATGGGGGCACAAGGTACACAGTCTCTTCAACATTCCCTTAATTCACGATGCGCTTCGGATGAGGGATGTACGCGGATTATCCTGGATTTGAGATTTTAACAAAAACGAAACCAGGGAAGTTAATCTCTCAAATCAACCTGAGCTGCAACCTGAGACCAAGCCGGCCGGCTCCCTCCGACATTCTGGGATGCCAGCAACAGACTGGCGGATGGTGCTGCCCGAGAGCTTCTTCAACACAGCCTGCTCGATCTGCTGGGTCTCTTGCTCCGCCTGGGAAAACTCTGAACGCGGGGAGGCTCCGAAGTCGCCCCAGCACCTCCCCGACTGTGGAGAGGACAGTCTGGGATAAGCGCCATCTTCATTAAGGGTCGACTCTTGCCAGCTTTTCCATGAAACTTCAGAACAAAAGTTCCACTGCTTCTAATTTGAGACACGCTGCTCACAAAGCAGAAGCTACGGAAGGCTGGGGTGGGGGAACATTCTACTGTCACTTTCAGACACTTAAGAGCATTAAACAGGGCTCAGAGGAAATGCTGTGGAAGCTTACTAAAGAACTGACATTAAAAGTGGCCCGGTGCAAGAGTGAACTCTGACTTGCTACCTAGACACAGAACAAAGGAAAGCCAGCCGTATCAACAGAGCTCGTGTGACTTGCCTTCACGTTCTTGCCATACACCATATGCCGCAGAATTAAGACAAGATTTAGCTGTGATTTAGTGGGGGTCTTTGAGGTGAAGGGCTTTGAGCAGTGTTAACCAGTGAGTACAGGAGCCACCAGTAACGCCCATAGCTAGACTCAGGCAGCAGTTCTTGGGACAATGGGGGACCCCAGAAAAAAACTACTCAAATTTCTCCTGCCTTGCTCTTCCCTTTCTCCAGAGAGAAAGTGCTCTTTAAAAAAAAAAGTCAAGAATAATGATAGAAAACATTGTGTGTTCATCACATAAATAAAGAAAATACTGGAGACTGTATTTCCAAGGCATTAAAGGTCAAATAAACAAACATCTCACTTTTTTTTTTCCCAGTCAGAAGTGTCATCTGGGATAGTGACCACAGAACAGGGCTTAGGAAGAATCGGGAAACAGATCATAAAAGACTTCAATAGCACCAGCTCACACCTGGTGGACCTGTTGTGCAATCTGGCTCAGGAGTCAGTGGGTAAACATCCTAACCTGCCTAGTCACATCAGCCAGACAGAGTCAAGGTGAATAAATCCTGGGACCCTCTGGAGTGACTTGCTGCTCAGCCGAGTGCATAATGACTGCTTCCGTTTCATTAATTTTAATTACTTGTGTTTCCTTTGTCCTTACGCCCTGAGATGAGGCTTTCAGCAAGAACAAGTGTGGCATCAGGCAAATCACATGCAAACAAGCAAATGAGACCCACTGAACTTGGGAGACGGTTTCTCCCACTCCCCGCCTCTAAGGTGAGCTGTTATTTTCTGACAGCACCATCGATTCTATGGTAACACGCACAAAGGTGTTAATCAGGAGAACAGGAGCTTTTGCGCGCTGGGAAAGCTCATGAACTGGCTCATTATCACCCTCTACCAATCTATGACCCCAGCCATTCCGAAATTGTAAATAAATTAGATGTTTAAAGGGTCTC